>PJEM01017171.1:0-23061 GCA_004023845.1 Helogale parvula | reverse complement strand
GTTGAGTACAGATGAGTGACTACATTACAAACAATTCTGGAACTCTTATGATTTTGTTAGTTGAATCAAATTAATAAATGCATGTTTCCTTTGATAGTGGATTTCTGTGATTTTATTTGGAGATGCTGACCGTTTTTATAACCTTGATGTTGAGCAAAAAATAATTGTTAAGGATAACACTGTACCTACAGCTGTATACTGACAAATTATTTAATAAACTTAATTAAAATATCATTTATATGGCTTGAAAGGACACTTTTAGTTACTCTAAACATAAAGAAATAAATACTGAATATTGGATTTATTAACTGATTAATAAATCAATTTTTTATTTGTTATTGAATTTCCCTATCATGTGCTCAGATATTTCAATGTCATATGTAAGTTAATATAATTTATTAAAAATATATACTTCACTATATAATACAAAAGTCTACTGATACATCAAAATGCTGTTGATATATTCATAGCCCTCAACCTACTCTTATAAAGTGATTATTTCTAGTTTATTGCTGTTACGAATAAAAGCCAAAATAATTCTCTACATTAAAATTTTATTTGCATTTCTGATGAATTTAAGACAGCTATATAAAAATAGAATCTTTTTCTTTTAATATCTAAGTTATAAAGATGGCTAGCATCTCCAAATAATATCCCAGAAATCCACTATCAAATGAAACACTGACATTTTGAAAATAATTGCATTGCATGTATAGATTGTTTTGTGTAGCATGGGCATTTTAACAATAATAATACTTACAACCTTTGAATACAGAATAATTTTGTGCTTGGTTTACTTCTTATATAAAGGTCATAGTTTTCAGTATGCGAATCTTTTAGGTCCTTGGTTAAATTTATTCTAGATATTTTATTCTTGTTGATGCAATTGTGAAATTGTTTTATTAATTTCACTCTCTGACAGGTCATTGTTAAGGTATAGAAACACAATGAAATTTCATATACTGTGTGCTGTAGGTATGGTGAACTTAATAATTGGTTCTACCAGTATATGTATAATCTTTAGAGTTTTCTACACTATGTTATTTGCAAATAATGAAAGTGTGTTTCCTTTCTGATTTGGATACCTTTGATTTTTTCTTGCCTAATTTCTTTGTGTAAGATTGCCAGTTCATGTTGAATAAAAGTGATGAGAGTGATGAATATGATGTTAGCTGAAGTCTTGTAATATATATAGCCTTTATTACTTACAGGAATCTTCCTTCTTACCAAATTTATTGAATTTTTATCATGAATGGATGTTGAATTTTGTCAATTATTTATTTCTTCATCTATTTAAATAATCATATGTTTTTTATTCTTCATTGTGTTAATGTGGTGTATCACATTGATTGATTAGTTGATGATGAAGCATTCTTGCCTCCCTGGAATAAATTCCACTTGATCATGGTGCATGGTCATTTTAATACACTTTTGAAACTGTTGTTAATATTTTATTTGGCAATGTATCTATTCAATTCCACTGTCCATTTTGCAAGTGGATTTATTTTTTTTTGTTTTGAGTTTTATGAATTCTGTATCTATTTTGGATATCAGATACTTGATATGCAAATATTTTATCCCTTTTTGTAGGTCATTCTTTGATTTCATTGGTTATTTGCCATGCAAATCTTATAAGTTTGATGTATTCAATACAATAATAGTAGAGGGCATTAATCGCCCACTTACATAAATGAAAGGATCATCTAGGCCAAAAATCAACAAGGATTCAATGACTTTGATGAAATACTAGACCAGATGGACTTAATACATATACTCAGATCATTATATCCTAAAACAGAAGAATTTACATTCTTTTTGTTTCTTTCTCCCTTTCTTTCTCCCTTTCTTTCTCTCTCTCTTTCTTTCTTTCATTTTTTGCAAGGATGTTTATCAGGTTTATTGTCCTATATTTTTGAACTGTTTTCGTCTGTTTTTTCTTGTTTTTTAAAAATTTTCTTTATTTATTTTCATAGAAAAAGAGAATAAAAAAGTACTGGAGAAGCAGAAAGAGAGGAGAAAGGGAATCCCAAGTAGATTCTCTGCTGCCAGCACAGAGCCCAATCTAGGGCTTGAACTCACAATGCTACAGGATCATGATCTGAGCCAAAACCAAGAGTCAGACACTTAACTGACCAAGCACCTAGGCACCCTTGCCTTGTCTGCTTTTCTTACCATCAGAGAAACTAGACTTTAAAATAAATAATGTAAGAAGAAACAACAAATGGTTACTATATAATCACAAAAGGAACACTCCAACAAGAATATCTAACAACTGTATATACTAGTTCACTCAAGATGAGAGCACTCAATATTAACAAAATTTAAGAATAACCATAAGTAACTTATTGATAATAATACAATGATAGTAGGGAGCATTAACACTCCACTTCTATCAATGGACAGACCCTCAGAACAGAAATTCAACAAGGACATAATGGCCTTGAATGACACACTGGACCAGACAGACTGAACACATACACTCAGAACATTCCATCCTAAAAGAGCAAGATGCACATTCTTTCCTGTTAATATTTATATATTTATTTTTGAGAAGGAGAATGAGGAGAAAGAGAGATAAAAAATGTGGGGGAAGGGGCACAGAGAGAGGGAGAGAGAGAATCCCAAATAGTCTTTGCACTGTAAGCATTGAGGCTGACATGAGGCTTTACTTTATGACCATGAGATCATAACCTGAGCCGAAATCTGGAGTTAGATGCTTAGCTGACTAAGCCACCCAAGAGTTCCTAGATGCCACCCTTTCTTGACACTTTTCCTAATAGCAGCTCATAAGCTTGACTAATTGAGTGGCACAGTAATTCATCATAGTCATTTTCAGACTAGTCGGAATTTCCTCACAGTCATCTCCAGGCTCATGAGGGGTGTGGTTCTACATTCAAATGAAGGTCATGCCTGATAATCATTTGCCTCCTTCATCAGAATCCTTCTTTGAGGGATCCCAAGCAATGAGGTCCCAATTTTCTTGAGATATAATAGTTCTCACTTTAGTGAGTGGTAGTAGGTGCCCATTTATATTTGCCATCTTACATGTTGTAAATTCCAATTATTATGTATGTAAAGCCTGTATTAGAGGAATGTGCAGCTCTTACATCTCTTTCCAAGGACAAACATTTCACTAACCTGTTCTAATTTTGTCCTTACTTGCAATTCCTTTTCTGTGGCATTCATAACACACAGAGCAATGGCCAACCTACCACTACAATAACTAGCTCACTTTTCCTTCTCCATTTCCACTTCCCTGTATTTTGAGTGATATCTGACAATCTTCTGGGCATTTTTTTAGGATGCCCTCATACTCATACACCAAGATGAAAGATTCAAAACACCTGGCCAAGTCTCCCAACATGAGGATGGATAGCAGGGGATTCCCCACAGACAAAAGTCCTTCACCCCAGCATGGTTCATTTAACAGTTTTGGTCTTCTCTTGATTGGCTTGAAAACTATTGTAAGGTGAAGTGACTTTAAAATATCTCCCAAAGTAAAAGACATTGAGGCTGAAAAACGAAGCAGCAGACTCGGTAGAGTTTACAAAGTGTTTTATTTTACTAACAGAAAAGGTAGAGCACACAACAATCCAGCCCTATAGTTATTCTCTGCAAAGTATGGATCTTAATATAAAATCTTATAAAGTGAGAGGACATGTAGAATGGTATTGTAGCGATAGAAAAGTCTTCACATGCATTTCAAAAGTTTCATATGCACTTAATTAACATGTAATATTTAGTTAGATCTCATAAGATCACCAGTGCATCAAGACAAGTCGTGATGATGTTATATTTAACAAATTTATGGAGGACTAAAGCAAACCTCTCCCTTTGTAGATTGCTGGACATTTCTAAGGAGTGTATATTAATGTCCAAGGGGCCCAAGAACACAAAGCCTCAGGGAGACCATCAAGTGGATGTGAACAAGACAGAGGGCTAAAGACACAGTCACTATTGCAAGCCCCCGTACATTTCTCAAACTATTCTAAAAAACATAGAGGAAGAAGGAAACGTTCCAAATACATTCTACACAGTCAGCATTACCCTAACACCAAGACCAGACAAAGACACTAAAGACAAACCAAACGAAATGAAACCAAAACAAAACAAACAAACAAACAAACAAACAAAAAATACAACGATATAGGTGCAAGTATGCTCAACACAACATTAGTGAACCAATCTAACAATACATTAGAAAAAGACTAAAATCAAGTGGAATTTATTCTGGGGGTGCAAGGGTAGTTCGATATTTGTAAATCAATCAACATGATATATTCATTAACAAGCGAAAGCATTAAAACCATATTATCTTAATAGGTGCAGAGAAAAATATTTGACAATGCACATCATCAACTTATGATAAAAAAACTCACATTGCACTAAGTTTAAAGGGGAAATACATCAATATAATACACAGTATATATGAAAAAGCCAAAGCATGCAAACGGTGAAAAACTGAGAGGTTTTTCTGTAATACCAGGAACAATACAAAGATATCCACGTTCACTCTTGTTATTGAACATGGTACTAAAGGACCTAGCCACAGGATCAGACTAGAGAAGAAATAAAAGTCATCCAAATTAAATAAGAAAAAAGTAGAAATTTCACTATTTTCAGGTGGCTTAGTACTATATATAGAACCCTCTACAGACTCCACCAAAACTACTAGAATTGATAAATTAATTCAGTAAGTCATAGGATAAAAAATTAACATGCAGAGGTATGTTGCAGTTTTGTATGCCAGTATGAAGTAGAGGAAAGAGAAATTAAGAAAACAATCCCATTTACAATTGCACCAAAAGAAAAAACATCCCTACGAAAAAACTTGCCAAGGAAGTAAAACACGGTCCCATTAAATTACAAAGCCCTGATAAATGGGATTGAAGATAACACACAAGAAACACAAAGATATATCATGCCCAGGTACTGGAATAATAGGCATTTAGTGGAAGAACCATAATTGTCAAAAAGTCCATACTAGCGAAAGCAATCTAAAGATTTATTGTAAGCCCTATTAAAATATCAATAACATTGTTTACAGAACTAGAAAAATCCTCAAATTCGTATGAAACACAAAGACTCCAAATACCCAAAGAGATCTTGAGAAAGAAGAATAAGACTGGATTAGCACAATTCCTGATTACATGATATACTACAAAGGTTTATACCAAAACAGCATTGCATTGGCACAAAAACAGACACATAGATCAATAGAACAGAATAGAGAACCCAGAAATGAAACCAGAGCTTTAAAGTCAATGACAAAGAATGGAAAAGTATACAAGACAGTCTCTTTAACAAATGGTGTTAGGAAAATTGGACACTTATGTGCCAAAGAATGAAACTGGACCACTTTTTACACCACACACCAAAATAAATTAACAACGAATTAAAGATGTAATGTGATATCAAAAACCAACAAACTCCTAGAAGAAAAATTAGGCAGTAATTTTTTGACATTGTCTATAGAAACATTTTTCTATATATGTGTCTTCAAGCAAGCAAAACAAAAGCAATATTATACTATTGGGACAACAACACCAAAAGAAAAAATATTTTGGCTGGTGAAGAAACAGTCAACAAATCAAAAGATAATCTTTTTTTAAAAGGCAACCTGTTTTGAAGAAGATATTTTTAAGTGATATAAAAATATTTCAATATTCAAATTACATAAAGAACTTATATAGCACACACACAAAAAAGATGAGATAAAAGAAACAACAAAAATTCAATTAAAATTTAGATGGAAGACCTAAGTAGATACTTTTTCAAAAAAAGATATACAGGTGGCCACAAACACATGATAAGAACTCAAAATCATTCATACTTAGCGAAATGCAAATCAAAACCACAACATATCACTTTGCTCCTGTCAGAATGGCTGCAATCAAAAACACTAGAAATAGGCAAGTGTTGGAGAGGATGTAGAGAAAAGTAACCTTAATGAACTGTTGTTGGGAGTCTGCTTCAGATTCTGTGTCTCCCCTTCTCTCTGACCCTCCCATGCTCATGCTCATGCTCATGATCTGTATCTCCATAATAAATAAAAATTGTAATAAAAATGTTTTAATGTTTATTGTGATCAGTTCCTCATTAAGAAAAGTTACACAATATTGGACTTTCTGTCACTGATTTCTACTAGTTTTCTCTGTCACTTACATATATGTTCATTAATCACAAGATTCTCTCCAAAGCTACTGACCCACAGTCAAAACTGTAATCGCTGAAGATAAATGATAGTCTACCCATGTGTCCATATATTTTCTTTCAGAGCAAGATGTATCAGCCTTTTCAACATCATTTGATGATATGACATTTTCAGAATGTGTGAGCGTGCCTGTGTGAAGGAAGGTTTGGTAGCTCTGACAGCTTAGAAGTAGCTCAACTATAGTTCACTCTAAAAGATCCCCTTCAGCAGTCTTTTGGTTTCCTCATATCAAGATCCTTCCTATAAATTCTGGTGGTTGTTCAGAACTGGAAACACTGTATACAGTGTGTGATCCAGAGTGTGAGAACTAAAATTCCCATGTGAAATGTCACCATGTGAGAAAATCTTATGGAACATCCCATAGACCCTTTCAATTTATATCTTTTCCTGCTATTGCTGTGCTGCCATCTTTACTTTAATAACGCTGGTCTTTGAGGATAAACTGAGTCTTTTGAGTCCTGTCAGCAGTTAAAGACTTAAGATATATATTTTAATAGTAATTTTAATAATTACACTGATTGTTACCCATTTTTTAAGATCTAATCTCAGTGTTCTTTAACACATTTAATTAATTAATGTATAGTCAAATTAGCCAATTGGTAAGAAGATGGTAATTGCAGGGTAATTGAATATTGCACTTACAGTAATGGTCCGATCATCTAGGAAGAAAATTAATAAAAAAAGCAATGACCCTCTATAATACACTGGTTCAGACAGACTTCACAGATATATTTAGTGCTTTTCATCCCGAAGCAGCAGAATACACATTCTTCTAGAATCATATGGAACATTCTCCAAGATAGATCACATACTGGGTCACAAAACACCCCTCCATTAAATGCAAAAGAACTGAGATTATACCATGCGCATTTTCATATCATAATGCTCTGAAACTTGAAATCAACCACAGGAAAAGTTTTGGAAAACCTCCAAATGCATAAAGGTTAAAGAACATTTTACTAAAGAATGAATGGGCTAATCAGTCAATTAGAGAAGAAATTTAAAAATCTATGGAAACAAATGAAAATGAACAATGAAACATTTATCATGTGAAAACACGATAGTCCAAACCATTTGGGATTCAGCAAAGGCAGTCCCAAGAAGAAAATACATTGCCTTCCAGGTCTATCTCAAGGAACAAGAAAAGTCCCCAAATCTAACAGCACACTTAAAGGAGCTAGAAGAAGAACAGGAAAGAAACCCCAAGGCCAGCAGAAGAAAAGAAACAATAAAGATCAGAGCAGAATAAATAACACACACACACACACACACACACACACACACACACCACAGTAGAAAATATCAATGACTGGAAGATCCGTTTTTTTTTAGTAAACAAAATAGATAAGCCCTAGCCAGACTTCTGAGAAAACAAGAAAGAATACCCACATAGATAAAAATCACAAATGAAAATAGACTTATCACAACCAATACGACCAATACAAAGAATTATAAGGATACTATGAAAAATTATATGCCAACAAACTGGGCAACATAGAAGAAATGGAAAAATACCCAGCCACCCACACACTACCAAAACCAAAGGGGAAGAACTTGAACATTTGGACAGAACCATAACTAGTAAAGAATTGGAATCACTTAACAAAAATCCCCCAATAAATAAGTGTTCATGGCCAGATAGCTTCACAAGAGGAATTCTACCGACATTTAAAAGAGTCAATACCTATCCTTCTCAAGCTATTCCAAAAAATAGAAATGGAACAAAAGCTTCCAGAATCATTCTATGAAGCCAGTGTTACCTTGATTTCCAAATCAGACAGAGACCACACACAAAAGGAGAATTACATGTCAATATCCCTATGGGATATGAATGCAAAGATTCTCAGCAATATAACAAGCACATCGAATTCATCTCATATTAAAGGAATTATCCACCATCAACAAGTGGGATTTATTCCTGTCTGCAGGTGTGGTTCGATATTTGCAAATCAATTAACGTGATACATCATATTAATAACAGAAAAGATAAGAACCATATGATTCTCTCAATAGATGCAGCAAAAGCATTTGAGAAAACATATCACCCTTTTTAAATAAAAACCCTCAGAGAGTCGAGAAAGAAGGAACATACCTAAACATCATAAAAGCCATATATGAAAAGTTCACAGGTAATAGCATCCTCAGTGGAAAAAAAACTTAGAGTTTTCCCACTTAGATCGGGAACATGACAGGGATATTCACTCTCACCACTGCTGTTTAACATAGTGCTAGAAATCCTAGCATCAGCAATCAGACAACAAAACTAAGTAAAACACATCAAAATTGGCAAAGAAAAAGTCACTTTTCTCAGATGGCATAATATTCTATATGAAAAAAACCAATACACTCCACCAAAAGGCTCCTAGAACTGGCACATAAATTCGGTAATGTGATCAAGTACAAAATTCATGAACAGAAAGCGGTTGCATTTCTATACACCAATAATGAAGCAACAGAAAAAGAAATCAAGAAACTGATCCCACTCACAATTGCGCCAAGAACATAAAATACATAGAAATAAAAATAACCAAGATATAAAAAATCTGTATGCTGAAAACGATACAAAACTTATGAAGGACATTGAAGAAGTCACACAAGAAATGAAAACACATTCCATGTTCATGGATTGGAAGAATAAATATTGTTAAAAATGTCAATACTATCCAAAACAATCTACACATTCAATGCAATCCCAGTCAAAATTGCATTGATATTCTTCTCAAAGCTAGAACAAACCATTCTAAAATTTGGATGGAACCTCAAAAGACTCCGAAAAGCCAAAGTAATATTGAAGAAGAAAACCAAAGTGGGCGGTATCACAATTCCAGACATTAGCCTCTACTTCAAAGCTGTAATCAAAGAGATACTATGGTTTTGGCACAAAACCAGACACATAGACTGATGGAATAGAAGGGAACCCAGATTTGAACCCACAAATGTATGGTCAACTAATCTTTGACAAAACAGGAAAGAATTGCCAACGATAAAACACAGTCTCTTTAGCAAATCATGCTGGGAAAACTGGACAGCATCATGCGGAGGAATGGAACTAGACCACTTTCTTACACCATACACAAAAATAAACTGAAAGTGGATGAAAGACTTAAATGTAAGACAGGAAACCCTCAAAACCCTAGGGGAGAAAGCAGGAAATAAGCTCTTTGAGCTCAGCCACAGAAATTTCTGGTACGACACGTCTCCAAAAGGCAAGGGAATTAAAAAGCAAAAATGAACTATAGGGACCTCATCAAGATAAAAAGCTTCTGCACTCCAAGGACATAATCAACCAAACTAAAAGGCAAACAATGGAATGGGAAAAGATATTTGTAAATGACATATCAGACAAAAGGTTAGTATCAAAATTCTATAAAAATTTGCCAAACTCAATATTTGAAAAACAAATAATCCAGCAAATAAATAGACATAAGTCATGAATAAGCATTTTTCTGAAGAAGACATCTAGATGGCCAACAGACACATGAAACGATGCTCAACATCAGTCATCATCAGGGAAATACAAATGAAAACCACACTGAGATATTACCTCACACCTGTCAGAGTGGCTAAAACTAACAACTCAGAAAACAGCAAATGCTGGTGAGGATGTGGACAAATGGGGACCCTCTTGCACTGTTATTCAGAATGAAAACTGGGGCTGCTCCTCTGGAAAACAGTGTGGAGGTTCCTCAAAATATTAAAAATAGAGCTACCCTATGACCCAGCAATAGCACGACTAGTGATGTATCCAAAGGATACAGGAGTCCTTTTTCATAGGGCAAACATAGCCTAATGTTTATCCAGTGCTTTCAACAAAGCCAAATTATGCAAAGAGCCTACATGACCATCAACTGATGAATGGATCAAAAAGATGTGGTTTACATATATGATGGAGTACTAATTGGCATTGAGAAAAAACGTAATGATGCCATCTGCAGCAATGTGGAAGGAACTGGAAGGTATTATGCTAAGTGAAATAAGTCATTTAAAGAAAGACAGATATCACATTTTTCATTTATATGTGGAACTTGAGAAACTTAACAGAGGATCATGGAGGAGCAGAAGGGAGAGGATGAGAGGCAAACCATAACTGATTTTTAAATACAGAAAACTGATGATTGAGATGGGATGGAGAAGAGTAGAAAATGGTGATGGGCATTGAGGAGGGAACCTTTTGGTTGCAACATTATTATTACAAATTCTAAATGTAATTCTAAAAATTGAATGGACAATAAAAATGTCTCTAATAGCTAAAAATTTGAAGAAGAAGATAGTTGGAGGACTTAGCTATTGCATTCCAGATTCTACTAAGAAGCTAAAAAAGACTTTCTATATCAGTGGAAAGATAAAAACATAAGTAAAAGGAAAATATTTTCCAGAAATAAATGAACAAGAAGTTGCCTGCCACATACATTGTTCATCAATTTTGATTAGTGGGTTAATGTGTTTCAAAAGTACAGGGCATTTTTCTTAATAAAGGGTCAATGATTCAAACCAAAACTCAACATGCGCAGGGATACGTGCGCGCACAAAGAAAGAGACACACAGCTTTAAGAAATGATAAAGAAATTACTTAAAAATGTTCATATCCTTTAACAAACAAAAATTGTATTATCAAAGATAGAAAATAACCATTATAATCTCAGGGTAAGTAAAGAGTTAGTAGTTATTAGTTTTTTAGTTCAAGATGTTTACATTGGAGGCCCCTGAATTCACATTCTGCCAGACACATCAATTTAATAACTACACTAAAATGTCATACTCTCTGAAAGTACTCCAAAAACTGGCTGAGTGATTTTTATACATTAGGAATTCAAGCAAATACCCACTTTAAAATGGGTAAAAAATGCTGAGACATACTCTTGCAATAAACTTCCCCTTTAGTAGAGCAACATTCAATGGGGAAGAAAAATTCAAATCCCAGCTTCTTTCTGAGAAGGGATGGGTTTGGATCCAACATCTAGTGCCTCACATTTTAAAACTTGCTCTTGAGGATTCAGCCCTCAGAAACTCTAATCTCGGAAAACAACATGTCTTAACTTCACAAGACCCACAAGACGTTAAATTGTGGTATTCTCCATAGCTCAGTGCAGAACTAAATAACAGAAAAGCCCATCATCTTCACTACCTGACAGAGTCCTATTTTCATACTTAAAAACGGCAGTCTTATAATCAGGTTTCTAATACAGCACACATCTAGGGAATGGCTGCAGTCTTTCCCAAAGATTATGGAAGTTGGCAAACACAATTTTCATGTTTTCTCTCTGCCCATCTCTGGATACTTCTATCTTCCTGAAAGAAGTTAGTGCATATGTCTGGTGCCCCAGCGCTTGCAGCTGTTATACAAGGGATACATCCATTGGTTTAGTTGTTCTTGTGGCCAGAACAACATGTGTTCACAGATTCCAAAAGACTGTAGCAAACCAACAGTTCTTGACTGGTCATCACTCCAGATCTCTGTGCACTAAGCAGATCGAAATGACTATCTCCAACTTGTTTTTGTTTTGCTTTTTGCTTAAAATGGGTCAGTTTAACCTGGGTGTTATATGGACATGATGAGTCACTAGATTGTACTCCTGAAACCAATACTGCATTACAGGTTAACTAACTTGAATTAAAACAACAACAACAAAAACAATAGCAACGACAACAACAGTGGAGGATAAGACCCCCAATCACCCTGCAGACTATGAGATCCTTCTCTTTGGTAAATTGATAGGATTTGGCACACTCGAAACTAACTGGAAGCCCAAACAAACAACAAAAAAGGGAATTTATATAATCAGAAAGTTTTGAGAGGCAAGAGGTCACACCATGCTGAAAAGGACCACCTACTACACCAGACCACTTTGTCAAGACTAGGAAAAAAGACTGTCTCTATCAAATGCACAAGAAATGACACAGAGTGTAAACAAAAATGAAGACACAGAAACATATTCCAAACAGAAACACAAAATGAAACTGCAAAATAATCTTTTTTTTTTAAATAGCTTATTGTCAAATTGGTTTCCATAGACTACCCAGTGCTCTTTGCCACATGTGCCCTCCTCCAGGACCACCACTCCCTTCACCCTCCCCCTTCAGCCCTTGGTTTCTTTTCGGTATTCAATAATGTCTCATGATTTGGCTCCCTCTCTTACCACAACTCTCTTTCCCCCTTCCCTTCCCTATGGTCCTTTGTAAGGTTTCTCCTGTTAGACCTATGAGTGCAAACACATGGTATCTGTCCTGACTTATTTCGCTTAGCATGACACCCTCGAGGGCCATTCACTTTGCTACAAATGGCCATATTGCATTCTTTCTCATGCCATGTAGTACTCCCTTGTATATATATATACCACATCTTGATCCATTCATCAGGTGATGGACATTTAGGCTCTCTCCATGATTTGGCTATTGTAGAAAGTGCCACTATGAACATTGGAGTACATGTGCTCCTATGCAATAGCACTTCTGTATCCCTTGGGTAAATCCCTAGCAGGGCTATTAATGGGTCATAGGGGAGTTCTATGTATACTTTTTTGAGGAACCTCCACACTGTTTTCCAGAGTGGCTACACCAGTTTACATTCCCACCAACAGTGTAGGAGGATGCTCATTTCTCCACATCCTCGCCAATATCTTAATCTCTTGATTTGTTCATTTTAGCCACCCTAACTGGCGTGAGGTGGTTTCTCAGTGTGGTTTTGATTTGTTTTTCCCTGATGATGAGTGATGCTGAGCATCGTTTCATGTGCCTGTTGGCCATCTGGATGTCCTCTTTGGAGAAGTGTCTTTCATGCTTTCTGCCCATTTCTTCATTAGATTATTCATTTTTGAGGAGTGAAATTTGGTAAGTATCTTGTAGATTTTGGATACTAGTTCTTTATCTGATATGTCATTTGTAACTATCATTTCCTATTGTGTATGTTGCCTAATAGTTTTCTTGATAGTTTCTTTTGCAGTGCAGAAGCTTTTTATCTTGATGAGGTCCCAGTAGTTCATTTTTGCCTTCATTTCCTTTGCCTTTTTTGGATGTGTTGAGTAGGAAATTGCAGTGGTTGAGGTCAAGGAGGCTGTTTCCTACTTTCTCCTATAGAATTTTGATGGTTTTCTGTCTCACATTCAGGTCCTTCAGTCATTTTGAGTTTTTTTTTTTTTTTTGGTATGGTGTAAAATGTGGTCTAGTTTCACTCTTCTGTGTGTTACTGTTCAGTTCTCCCAGCACCACATGCGAGAGAGACTGTCTCTTTTCCATCAGACACTCTTTCCTGCATTCTCAAAGATTAGTTGGCCGTACTTTGTGGGCCCAGTTCTGGGTTCTCTATTCTATTCCATTGGCCTATGTGTCTGTTTTTGTGCCAATACCATACTGTCTTGGTGATGACATCTTCGTAGTAGAGACTAAAGGCTGGGGTTGTGATTCCTCCCATTTTGGTTTTCTTCTTCAATATTACTTTGGTTATTCGACGTCTTTTGAGGTTCCATACAAATTTTAGGATAGTTTGTTCCAACTTTGAGAAGAACGCTGGTGTAAATTTGTCAGGGATTGCATTAAATGTGTAGATTGCTTTGGGTAGTAATGACATTTTCACAATATTTATTCTTCTGATGCATGAGCATGGAATATTTTTCCATTTCTCTGTGTCTTCTTCAATCTCTTTCATAAGTTTTCTATAGTTTTCATGTATAGGTCTTTTACATTTTTAGTTAGTTTTATTCCTCGGTATTTTATGGTTTTTCATGCATTTGTGAATGGGTTCCTTTTCTTGATTTCTCTTTCTATTGCTTCGTTATTGGCGTTTAAAAATACAACCACTTTCTCTATGTTGATTTTGTACCCTGCTACTTTACTGAATTCATTGATTAGTTCTATAAAGCTTTTGGTGGGGTCGATAGGGTTTTCTATGTAAAGGATCATGTCATCTGCGAAAAGTAAAAGTTTGACCTCTTCTTTGCAATTCTGATGCCTTTTATTTCCTTTTGTTGTCTGATTGCTGATGCTAGGACTTCCAGCACTATGCTAAACAAAAGTGGTAAGAGTGGACACCCCTGTCATGTTCCTGATCTCAGGGGGAACACACTCAGTCTTTCCCCACTGAGGATGATATTAGCTGTGGACTTTTCATGAACTGCTTATATAATGTTTAGGGAATTTCCTTCTATTCTGACTTTCTCAAGGGTTTTTATTATGAAAGGGTGCTGTACTTTGTCAAATCCTTTTTCTGCATCTATCGACAGGTACATATGTTTTTTATCTTTTTTTTGTTGTTAATATGATGTATCACATTGTTTGATTTGCAAATATTGAAACAGCCCTGTAACTGAGGAGTGAATCCCACTTGATCATGATGATAATTCTTTTTATATGTTGTTGAATTCGATTTGCTAGTATCTTGTTGAGTATGTTTGCATCTCTATTCAATAAGAATATTGGTCTGTAGTTCTCTTTTCTTGCTTGCTCTGTCTGGTTTGGGAATCAAAGTGATGTAGGCTTCATAGAATGAGTTTCGAAGTTTTCCTTCTATTTCTATTTTTTGGAATGGTTTGAGAAGGATGGGTATTATCTCTGCTTTAAATGTCTGGTAGAATTTCCTGGGAAGCAATCTGGCCCTGGGCTCTTATTCATTAGAGTTTTGATAAGCATTTCGACTTCTTCACTGGTTTTTATCTCTTCTCATTTGAATTTTGGTAGTGCATGTATGTTTAGGAATGTGTCCATTTCTAGATTGTCCAATTTGTTGGCATATAATTTTTCATAGTAATTTCAAATGATTGCTTATATTTCTAAGGGATTGTTTGTGATAGATCCTTTTTCATTCTTGATTTTGTGTATTTGGGTGTTCTCTATTTTGTTTCTAAGGAGCATGACTAGAGGTTTATCAATTTTTTTAAATAAGAAAACAACTCTTGGTTTAATTCATCTGCTCAATTCCTTTTTCAGATTCTATATTCTTTTTTCTGCCCTGATCTTTATTATTTCTCTTCTACTGCTGTGTTTGGTGTGCACTTGCTGCTTTTCTTCTAGTTGCATTAGGTACTCTGTTAGATTTTGATTTTCACTTTTTCAGGTTTGTTGAAATAGGCCTGGATTGCAATATACTTCCTTCTTAGGACTGCCTTTGCTGCATCCCAGACATTTTGGATTGTTGTATTTTCATTTTCATTTGTTTCCATATAATTTGAAATTTTTTCTCTAATTGCCTGATTAGCCCAATTATTCTTTAGTAGGGTGGTTTTTAACATCCGCATTTGGGGGGTTTTCAGACATTTTTATGGTGAATTTCAAGTTTTTTAGCATTGTAATCTGAAAGTGTTCATGGAATGTCTCATTTTGTTTATATTTATGGAGGGCTTCTTTATGCCATATGTGATCTATCTTGGAGAATCTACCATGTGCACTCAAAAAGAAGGTGAATTTCCTATCTTCAGGATGCAGTGTTCTAAATGTATCTATCAATTCCATCTGTTCCAATGCGTCGTTCAGGTCTATTGTTTTTTTAGTGATTTTCTGGCTGGTTGATCTATCCATTGCTGTCAGTGGAGTATTAAAGTTCCCTGCAATTAGCACACTCTTATCAATAAGATTGCTCTGTCTGTGATTAATTGTTTTATATATTTGGGAGCTCGTGAATTTGGTGCATAGATGGTTTTAATTGTTAGCTCTTCCTGATGTAGAGATCCCTTAATTATTATATAATGTCCTTCTTCAACTTTTTGTTACTGCCTTTACTTTAAAGTCCAGTTTGTCTGATATAAATATGGCTACTCTGGCTTCCATTTGGCTTCCTGTTGCATGATAAATATTTCTCCATCCCTTTACTTTCAACCTGAAGCTATCTTCAGGTATAAAACGAGTCTCTTGTAGACAGCAAATGTATGGATTTTGGTTTTTCTATAATTTTTAATGTTTTTATTTATTTTTGAGAGACAGGGAGAGACAACATGAGCAGGGAAGGGTCAGAGTGTGAGGGAGACACAGAATGTAAAGACAAGCTCCAGGCTCTGAGCTAGCTGTCAGCCAGAGTCCAACACATTGCTCAAACCCAGTATTGGCAAGATCATGACCCGAGCTGAGTCAGACATTTAACCGTCTGACTCCCAGGTGTCCCATACAGTTTTTTTTTCATACAGAAAGAGGAGTAAAGACTTTCTGAGACAAACAAAAAATAATAGAGCTCACAGGCACTAACGCAGGCCAGAAGAAAAATTAAAGGGTACTATTTGAGTGAAAAGGAGAGACCAAAGGTGACAAAAACAAGAAAAAATGAGTGAAATTTTTCAGAAAAAATGATGAGACAAGCAACAAAATGACACTAAATGTGTACTTCACAGTAACTACTTTGAAAGTAAATGAACTAGGGGCACCTGGGTGGCTCCATCGGTTAAGCATCTGACTTTGGCTTAGGTCATGATCTCTCAGTATATGAGTTTGAGTCTTGAGTCAGGCTCTATGCCGACATCCTAGAGCCTGGAGCTGGTTTGTGATTCTGTATCTATCGCCCTCTCTCTCTGCCCCTCCCTCACTCATCCTTTCTTTCTCTGTCTCTATCTCTCTCTGTCTCAAAAGTGAATAAACTCTAAAAATAAAGTACATGAACAAAGTCCTCCAATAAAATTCAGAGGGTATCAGCATGTATTAAAAAAAAAAAAGTGATCCATCCGGTAAGTGCATACAGGGGTCTCATTTTAGGTGTAAGGATATCTGCAGACTAAAAGTGACAGAATGGAGAAACATCTATTATGCAGATTAACATCAAAAGAAAACCAGAGGAGCTTTACTTATACCAGACAAACCGAAGTTTAAAGCAAACACTTTAGCAAAAGACAAAGAAGGGTACTATGTAATCATAAAGGGTGCAATTCAATAGGAATTTTCAACAATTGTGAATAATTGTGCACCCAGCATATGAGCACTCAAATACATAAAACTATTAATAACAAACACAAAGAAACTGATTGACCATAATAACATAACACTAGAGGATGTTAACACCACACTTCCATCAATGGACAGGTCATCTAAACAGAAAATCAACAAAGAAACAATGAGTTTTGTATGATACACTGATCCAGACGGACTTAACAGATATATCCAGAATATGGCACCTTAAAAGACTAGAATACACGTTGTTTTCAAGTGCACATGGAATATTCTACAGAATGGGTCGTATATTAGGACACAAATCGGGCCTCAACAAATATAAAGTTGGGAGTCATATCATGCACTTTTTCTAACCAAAATGTTGTGAAGCTTGAAGTCAACCATAACAAAAATTTCGGAAAGAAAAGAAATACATGGAGACTAAAAACATGCTACTAAACTATGAATAGATATATCAGGATATCAAAAAACATAAATAAAAATACATGGAAACAAATTAAAATGAAAGCACAACAGACAAAGACATTTGGGATGCAGTGAAAGTGGTTATAAGATTAAAGAATATCGCAATGAAGGCCTACCTTAAGAAGCAAGAAAAATCTCAAATAATCAAACTAACCTTACTGCAAAAGAAGCCACAAAAAGAACAATAAATTAAGCCTAAAACCAGTAGAGAGGAGGAAATAATAAAGAGATTAGAGCAAAAATCAGTGATGTAGAAACTAAAAAACTCAATAAAATGAAATAATGAAACAAGGAGCTGGGTTTGTTTTTTTAATAAAACTGATAAAACTCTAGCCAGACTTCTCAAAAAAACAGAAAAAGGATCAAAATGAATAAAATCACCAATAAGAGAGGAGAAAAACAATCAATGGCACAGAAATACAAACAATTTTTAGAGAATATTATGAAATATTATATGTCAACAAATTGAACAATCTATAAGAAATGGATATAGTAGCTAAATTTATAAATGACCAAAACTGAAACAAGAAGCAGAAAACTGGGAAAGATTGATTGCCGGCAAACTAATTGAATCAGTAATCAAGAATCTTTAAAAAAAAAAAATCCAGGGCCAGATTGTTTCAAGGTGAATTCTACCAAATATTTAAAGAGCAAATACCTATTATTCTCAAACTAATCCAAAATGAGACGTAAGAACAAAAAAGAGAAAAACTTTTTAAAAGTTTTTAATTTTTATTATTGAGAGAAAGAGAGACAGAGAGAGAATGCATGGCGGTGGGCAGAGAGACAGGGAGACACAGATCAGAAGCAGGTTTTAGGCTCTGAACTGTCAGCACAGAGCTGACACGGGGTTTGAACTCACTAATCATGAAATCATGACCTGAGCCAAAGTCCTACACTTAACCTAGTGTGCCACCCAGTTTCCCCAAGAAGGAAAACTTCTAAGTTCATTGTATAAGGCTGGCATTTTCCTGATATGAAAACCAAAAAAAGATTCCACTAAAAACAGAGAACTATGGGCCAATATCCCTGAAGAACATGAATGCAAATATTTTCAGTACACTAGTAGTAAACTGAGTCCAACTCTGCATTAAAAGAATAATTCACTACAATGAAATGGGACTTGTTCCTGGGTTACAAGCATGGTTCAATATTCACAAATCAATAAACCTGATACACTACATTAATGAAAAAAAGGATAAGAACTATGTGAACCTCTCAATGGAGGCAGCAAAAGCATTTGACAAAGCACAACATCCATTCACAAGGAAACCACCCTCGACAAAGTAGGGAAAGAAGAAAAACACCTCAACATAATAAAGTCTATCTATGAAAACCATGCAGTGAACATTAAACTCAGTTGGGAAAAACTGAGAGCTTTTCACCCAAGTCAGGAATAAGACAAGGATGTCCATTCTTACCACTTTTGTTCAACATAGTACTGGAAGTCCTAGCTACAGCAGTTAGACAGCAGAAAGACATAAAAGCAATCTGGATCGGTAAGGAAGATGTAAAACTCTCCCTATTTGCAGATGACATGAGACTATGTATAGAAAACACTAAAGGCTTAACCAAAAATCTACTAAAGCTGATCAATGGATTCAATAATTTTGCAGGAAACAAAATCAATGCAGAGAAATGTGTTGCACTTCTATACATCAATAACGAAGCAGCAGAAATAGAAATTTAGAAAACCATCTCACATCTGTCCCAAAATAACATACTTAGAAATGAATGTAATGAGCTGAAACATCTATATTTTGAATATTCTGAAAACTACAGAACACTATTAATTAAATTGAAGATGACACAAATAAATGGAAAGATAATACAGGCTTATGGATTTAAAGAACAAATGTTGATTAAATGTCTATAATATACACAGCAATCTATACATTTAATGCAATTCCTATCAAACTATCAAAAGCATTTATCACTGAATTAGAATAAACAATCTTAAAGTTTAGAAGAAATCACAAAAGACTTTGAATAGCCTAAAGAATCTAGAAAAAAGAAAGCAAAGTGGAGGTGTGACAATTCTATACTTCAAATTATATTACAAAGTAGTCGTAATAAAAACAGTATGATCGAAGTACAAAAGTAGACACATCAACAGAAAAAATAGAAAATTCAGAAATAAACTCACAATTATATGGTCAATTAATCATGCCAAAAGAGAAATGAATATCCACTGGGAAAATAAAGACCGTCTCTTGCACAAAGGGAGCTGGTCAAACCAGACAGCTTCATTCAATAGAATGAACTGGGCCACTTTCTTACACCATACACAAAGACATGAGCTAAAAATAAATTAAAGACCTAAATAGGAGACATAAATGCATAAAACTCCTAGAAGACTGACAATAATATCTCTTACATCTGGCATAGCAAACTTTTTCTAGGTATGTCTCTGGAGGCAAGAACAATAAAAGCAAGAATAAACTATTGGGATGCCATCAAAGTAAGAACTTCTGCACAGTGAAGGAGACAATAAAGCTAAAAGGCAACCTAAGGCATAGGAGAAGATATTTGTAAGGGACATAACTAATAAGAGATTAGTAACCCAAATTTATAAAGAACCAATATAACACAACTTCCAGAAAAAATAATCCAGTTAAAAGATGGGCAGATGACATGAACAGACATTTCTTCCTGAAGACTTTGAGATAGCCAACAAACACATGAAAAAACGCTCACCATCACTCATCATCACAGAAATGCATATCAAAACTATAATGAGATACCACCTCACACCTGTCACAATGGCAAACAAAACAAAACAAACCATAACAGACCAAACAAACCAAGGCAAAAACAGAATCAAGCATTGGTGAGGATGTGGAGAAAAAGGAAGCCTCTTGCGCTGTTGGTGGGAAACTGGTGCAGCCACCAAGGAAAATAATATGAATATTCCTCATAAAGTTAAAAACAGAACTACTGTATGTTCCACTAATTGCACTAATGGAATATTTATTCCAAAATACAAAAAATAACCCCACAAATTCAAAGGGATACATACACCCCTATGTTTATTGTAGTGTTATTTACAATAGCCAAATTATGAAAGCAGCCCATTCATCTGTCAAGAGAGGAATGGATAAAGAAGTAGAGTATGTGTACGTGTGTGTGTGTGTGTGTGTGTGTGTGTGTGTGTGTGTGTAATATTGTTTAGCCACAGAAAGAATTAAATCTTTCCCTTTGCAAAGGCAGGAACCAGGAAAAAGAGTATCGTGGTAAGTGAAATAAGTCAGTCTAAGACAAATACCGTATAATTTCACTAGTATGTAAAACTTAAGAAACCAAACAAATGAACAAAGAGAAAACAAGAACAGCAGCAGCAACAACAACAACAAAAAACAGACAAAAATATTATTAACTATAGAGCACAAACTGATCGTCACCTGAGTGGAGGTAGGTAGGATGATGGGTGAAATAGGTGATGCAGATTAAGGCAAGCACTTATTGCATTAAACACTGAGTGATGTATGGAATTGTTGAGTTACTATATTATACATCTGAAAATAATATAATATATTATTTCAAGTATACTAGATTTAAATAAAAATATATAATTTTACCATGCAATCTCACAATCATGCTACTCTCTTTATGCAAAGTACAATTTTAAAATATTTTTGTCTTCATTTTTTGAGAGACAGAAACAGAGAGCGAGTAGGGGAGGGGCAGAGAGATAGGGAGACAGAATCAGAAGCATACTCATGGCTCTGAGCTTTCACACAGAGCCTGACACCATTCTGGAACTTACCAACTGCGAGATCATGACCTGAGCTGAAGTTGGACGCTCAACCAGCTGAGCCACCCAGGCCTCCCTCCCGGTAAAAAAAAATTTATGTACACAAAACTACACAAGAAGGTGTATAGTAGCTTTATTGTTAGTTCCCCAAATCAGGAGGGAACCAAGATATCCTGTAGTAGGTGGGTGGATACATGATCATTGTACATGAAAACAGTGGGATACAGCAATAAAAGGAAATAAGTTATTGAGCTACAAAATCACATGGAGGGAACCTAAATGCATAGTAACTAAATAAGAGTAGCTAATCGGAATAGACTGTTTCCGGTATAATTCTCACTATGTGACATTCTGGGAAAGCCAAGAACATGAAGAGAGTAAAAGATGAGTGGATAGCTGGGGCGACATAAGGGGAGAAACATCCGCAGAGTACAGTGGGGTTTTGGAGTAGTGAAATGCTCTCTGTATTCAAGTATGCATTTGTCCAAAACCATACATGGAAACTGCTGGAAGCCATTTCTGAACTGTACCTTGTGAAGGGGATTATAGGAATTTCTTTGGCGTTTATGGGAGCAAATTTTACATTTCCTGAGTAACCTATTTACTTCCCCTCAAGAAAACGGCCTATGGACTCCTCCTCACACTGAACTAACCTTTGTATTTTCTATGCTAAAAACATTGCCTTGTATTTGAATGCTGAGAATACCTTCCTTTCCCATCTGATAAGCATTTAAATAATGTACAATCAATCAGTATTGATAAGGATTATGCATGAGTCTTCTACCAATCTATATTTTGGGAAATTTTTACATACCAATGAATTTGTCATGAAAAGTCATTGTCAAAGGCAATTGCCACTCCTGTTTGTACCCCATACATTTTTTTAATAAATAAAGCTGACTCTCCATTCAGTGCAGAGATGCCTTCCTGGTTAGCAGAGATGCCTGCCTGGTGATCAAAAGAAACTCATAGCTCTCTCATTCCCTTCCCATTTCACCAATTCTCATCTCTTTCCTGCAGTCACCTTCCATCCTTAAGGGGAACCCTGGGGCTGCTGGAGCAAGACTCAGGCATAACACACTAAGAGAACACCTAATATAAACTATAGATTTGGATAATCATGAGGTTTATCAGTAGGTAGACCTTTGTTTTTTTTTTTTCTAAAGTATGATGCTGGTGAGATATATTGTTATTATGGAAGACTATGCATTGGTGTATGCAGGGGATATAGGAAAAATTTCTGTACTCCCTCATGATGTTTTTAAACCTGAAGAAGCTCTAGAAAATTTTGAAACAAAAATACTAAGAAATAATGTGTGTAAAATTGTAAATCGTATGTATTATTGAAAATAGAAGAAAAGAAAGAGGAAATATCTTTTACCTTGTGGTGAATATTCTTTTCAGTAGCCTCCGTAGTGACATTTTCATGGCATTATTTCTTAGACTGTATATAAAAGGATTAACAGTTGGGGGCACCATAGTGTAGAACATAGAAATTAAAAGGTCAGAAATAGAAGGAATCCCTGAAGTTGGCTTCAGATAAGCAAAGAAGCCAGTGAATAAATATACTACAACTACCACCAGATGTGGGAGGCAAGTGCTGTAGGCTTTTGACTGACCTTCTGTTGATGGAATCTTCTTGACAGCGGAAAAGATGTTCACATAGGAAATAATGATGCAAATAAAACAGCATATATCCAACACCACACTAATGATGATAGGTACAATTTCTCTTGTTAAATTTTCTGAGCAAGATATAGCCAATAAC
>PJEM01017170.1:0-23059 GCA_004023845.1 Helogale parvula | reverse complement strand
AAAAAAAAGAAAACATCAAAAACAAGACCAATCAGTCAAACTAACAAAGTCTTTCATCCTAACTGAAATCGTCTGAAGATGATGCTGTGACTTCTGAACAGTGATAATTATTACAATAATCGACACAGAGACCATTGGCTCCTTAGGCAACGCATGGAACGCTTCATTGACTTATCTCATTAGTTCTTCTAAACCATCCCAACAAGGTAGCAACTGACAAGATCCCAATGAAGTTCTGTTTCCCCAACTCACACTAGTTCCTGAAAGGGCTTCCAAGTCACATACATACCCATAAAAGAGTTTTGAAGGGCAACCGGCATTTACCTAGGTAAAGTGGATTAATTTGATTTCTATATTCAAACAGACAATTATTGAACAATAGACTGGGCAGTGGGGCTTGAAGCAGACAGTTTCTGCTGCAGAAAATGGTAAAAGGTGGTGGTGATGGGTGGTGTGAGCAGAAGAGGAAGAGGAGAGACAGATCTGCAGTGAGACAGAAGGGGAGCTGAGCCTACCAAGGAGCAGCAGATGTTCTGCGAGAGCCCTGGGACCAAAGTCCTCGGTCTGAATTTCTAGGTCCTCTGTTCATCCGTGGAAGGCACAGCTGGAACAGACAGCCTGTGTTAGGAGCGCCCTGATGTTGTCTCTTTGGCCTTACCATGAGACACCTCCCACCTCTCTTTCTTGAATAATTTTTTGTGGGCTTTTGGTCCCTTAAAATCAATAGACCTTCATTAAAATACCTAAAATACCATAAAATCTGGAAAAATTAGGTACATCTGGAAAAAGCTTTCAAGACTGTCCATTCCAACCTATTCATACTAAGATGAGACCTGGGGCTCAGAGATGGTAAGTGATGTCCTCAGGTCACAGAGCTGGGATTTAGTTTAGATTCCTCTGGTGTGGCATTTCTAAGAAG
Source organism: Helogale parvula (assembly GCA_004023845.1). NCBI lineage: Eukaryota > Metazoa > Chordata > Mammalia > Carnivora > Herpestidae > Helogale > Helogale parvula. The sequence continues at coordinate 22,140 of PJEM01017170.1, read as the reverse complement.
TCACAATGCCTGTCACTTGGAGAAGTGCTGGTAAACACGCAGGAGGACCGAGAGCTCTACAAGTGCACACTGGCATCACTTTTCTAAACTAACGCATAGTCCAGTTCTACCGCTGTATTCCATTGGGATCTCATGCATTAGAAACTGATGACCATTGCCCATTATTCTAAACTGTGGTTTTTTTCTTATTTTAAACTTTTTTTAAATTTAGTTTTGAGAGAAAGAGAGAGAGCATGAGCAGGGGAGGGGCAGAGAGAGAGAGGGAGACACAGAATCTGAAGCAGGCTCCAGGCTCTGAGTTGTCAGCACAGAGCCTGATGTGGAACTTGAACCTACAAACCTTGAGATCATGACCTGAGCCGAAGTCGGTTGCTTAACCGATTGAGCCACCGAGGTACCCCTAAATTGTAGTATTTTTTAAACGCCAGCTGGCATAGAAGAGATTGTTTTCTACTAGTTTGTACCCATTTTTATCCAGAAAAAATAATGTTAACAGTAACCTATACTTCTAGTCTGTTTATCTAAATAGATCTTCTGTTCTATAAATTGTGTTAATTAATATATACTGGGGCGCCTGAGTGGCTCAGTCAGTTAAGTGTCCGGCTTTAACTCAGTTCATCATCTCGCAGTTCGTGGGTTCGAGCTCCGCGTCAGGTTCTGTGCTGACAGCTAGCTCAGAGCCTGGAGCCTGCTTTGGATTCTGTGCCTCCCTCCCTCTCTGACCCTCACCTGCTCGTGCTGTCTCTCTTTGTCTCTCAAAAATAAATAAAAAACATAAAAAATTAATATATACTGTTTGTAAGGAAACAGAATAACTAAATACCACACTAACGCTAAGATTTTTCACGTGTGCACAAGTGTGTGCATGTATATATTCAGGGTATGTCGAAGTTTTGTTGTTGTTGGTTTAACTTTTGCTATTTCAATTTGGTCTTCCCCTCAACACATGTAAATTACAGCCTCAAACTGGGAACAGTAAAAGAACGGATAAACAAGCTGAGGTGTATTCAAGCAAGAAAATACAACTCAGCAATAAAAAGAAAGGAACCACAAGGGTGGGTCTTCCAATCACTGTACTGAGAGAAAACTGCTTTACGTTAAGTACAAATGGTGCTGTTCAACTTACATGACTTTCTAGAAGAAGAAAAAACTAGTAAATCAGAAAAGAGTTCTTCTAGGGGTGGAGTAGGGGCAGGAAATTGACTGGGAAGGGGAACAGAGTAAACTCCAGGAGTGAAGATAAAGGTGTCTATATTGCTGGGGATGTGCATTACAAGAGTGTGTGTTTGTATTCCACAACTCAGTCTGCGTACACGGAAGATGTGTGCATTTCATTGTACGTAAACTCTACATCAAGAAGAAAAAATTGCAAACAAATACTGAACTTTCATTCATGATACGCATGTTGGAATATTTAAAGGCTAGTATGCTGATGACCACAATTTACTTTGCAGCCCATCATACAAAATAAGATTGATGAGCAGGGGCACCTGGGTGGCTCAGGTGGTTAAATGTCCAACTTCGGCTCAGTTCTGATCTCACCATTCATGAGTTTGAGCCCCGCATCGGGCTCTGTGCTGACAGCTCAGAGCCTGGAGCCTGCTTCAGATTCTGGGTCTCCTTCTCTCTTTGCCCACCCCCCGCCCACACTCTGTCTCTCTCTCTCTCTCTCAAAAATAAATAAACATTACAAAAATTTTAAATAAGATTGGTGAGTAGATCTGGAGTTGGAAAGGTATGTCATGCAGCAAATACAGTAAAACGTTAAATGTAGAATGTTGGTGGTAGGTTTCCAATGTAAAATTCTTTCAAGTTTGCTATTTGAACATTTTCCTAATAAAAAGTGGGCTAGGAAAAGCCAGGTAAGAGGAGAGCAGGGGTGCCTGGATGGCTCAGTTGGTTAAGTGTGACTCTTGGTTTTCAGCTCAGGTCGTGATTTCACGGTTTGCGGTTCAAGCCCCTTGCTGGGTTCTGTGCTGACAGTGCAGAGCCTTCTTGGGATTCTTTCTCCCACTCTGTCTCTGCCCCTCCCCATCTTGTGCTGACTCTCTCTCTCAAAATAAATAAATAAACCAAAACAAACAAACAAAGAAGCAGGGCACCTGGGTGGCTCAGTCAGTTAAGCGGCCAACTTCAGCTCAGGTCATGATGTTGTGGTCTGTGAGTTCAAGCCCCGAGTCGGGCTCTGTGCTGGCAGCTCAGAGCCTGGAGCCTGCTTCCCATTCTGTGTCTCCCTCTCTCTCTGCCCTTCCCCTGCTTGCTCTCTCTCTCTCTCATAAATAATAAACTTAAAAATTTTTTTTAATTAAAAAAACAAAGAAGAGAGCAGAAGAGAACAGGCATCCCCGTTTCCCTTTCAGATGCCTGTTTAGGCATCGCTCAGAAGCATGAGCATAGGGCATGGCACCGCGGCCACTGTGGGTCATGTTTTGATACTCCGGATTATTTCTATAGCAATGACAGACAGAAAGACTACTGGAGATGAAAGACAATTCCCTGTTCCAGCCTTGAGGAACACAAAACAAACACCTGAATAAAGGCAGCAGGAAAAGCACAAACGTCCCCCAACCCCCACACAAGATTAGCCTGTGTTATCAGCGGAGACAAGCCGTGTTAAGGAAAGATAGTGCCCGAGCCAGCAAGGAGGCTAATCTCCCCAGGAATTAAAGCTTCATTAACTTGTTTTCAGCATTTCTCAGCAAGAATCCACAGATTTTTGAACTCTGACCGTTTGAATATTATTTCTTCATATCTCTAAGAAAAAAAGAAAAGAAAAAAATGCAACACAATGTGCCTCACAGTGATTGATTGATAAGGAAGTCATGATGCCTGACAGTTACTTGGATCTTGTCACTTACTGGCAACGTCCTTCCTTCTTCACTCTGAGTCTGCCTGTAGCCACGCTTAGGGCAGACTTCTTCTCCTCTCCCTCCATGAGCGTTCCCCTGCGCTTTCCAGCATTTGCTTTCTGAAGGGGTCAGTGGTAAAGGAAAGGTTTGCCAGGAAGTACTGCTCTTTCTCCTTTCAGATTCTCCTGTCTGTGCTCACTGCCTCCCAGCGACAGGCCATCACATCCCTGCTGGAGGTGGAGGAGTGCCCTGTCCCTCTGGCCAGGGGCGCTGCCATCTTCTGAGACAGGACTGCTGTGGCTCCACAGGAAAGAAGGCAAAGGCCAGAGGATCCTGGGAGCCTCCAAACGTCTCCTAAAGGGAAAGCGAGTTTTCTGGAGTGTGTGTGTGTGTGTGTGTGTGTGTGTGTGTGTGCGTGTGAGTGTGTGGTATTCTGGTGAGGAGGTCAGATAAGGATCACAGAGGAGCAGAAATCATTCTTTACACACCTGCCCCCTTTCAGGGACTTCCATGGCCTGGCCCCTTAGCTCATGGGTCCTTCTGCTGTGGTCTAGTCTATGATCTGGGGGATGCCCCCTCTCTAACACCCTACCTCAAAGTCTTCAAAAAATGCCTGCAGTTGCACCATGCACGTGGCAGAAAGAGCCTGGAATTCAGAATTGGGGAAACCCAGGCTCCAGCCCCACGTTTCCTTCTGTGGATGTTAAGGCCTTAAGCAAGGGGGTACCTCTGGGGGCGCACGGTTAGTAAGCCGTGAGTTCACACAGGCAGGACCGGCTTCCACGGGACTCCCTTGTGGGGACTCCTGGCCATGAAAGTGTCCGCAGCATGTTTGGGGTTTGCGAGAGGGGGCCATGGTATAAAGGAGAGAAGACTGAAGGCAGTCCCTGTTCAGGGAAAAGTACAGCTCAGTTATCCAGCCTGAGGCAAGGGGCCACTGTTTGACAGCACGCTCCTCCTCCCAGTCGGAGGGAGGGGCTTATACTCACGTTCTGAACAAATTGCCACCAGCAGTGGCTGAAAACAAGACACAACTTTCATCTCACAGTGTTTGGGGATCAGGCTTCCAGATGTGGCTTAGGGTCTCCCCGGGCTGGGACCAAGGTGTCCAGAGGGGCTGTGATCTCATCTGGGGCTCAGGACCCCCTCCGTTGGCTGTTGGCAGGATCCAGGTCCTTGCAGTAGTGGGACCGAGGTCCTGTTTTCTTGTGGACTGCTGGCAAGGGTCACTGTCAGCTTCTGGAGGCCAACCCCAGGTCCTAGCCACTGATCAGCTCACCCACATCCCGGAGGCTTAAAGCGAGCAGAACAGCTCCCTAGCCAGAGGAGCCTTATACAATGGAACACATGGAATGTGATTAAAGTATCCCATCCCGTTGCCAATGTCATGTGACCTAATCCAGGGAGTGGCTATCCCGTAATATTCACAGATCTCACCCTCTTCAGGGAGGGGGGTGAGACAGGGCATGTACACTAGGAGTGGAATTTTGAGGTTCATCTTAACATTCTTAGAATTTGGCCCCTCGTTGGGAGAAATGGCTCAGTTCGGGGCCTAGGTGGCAGGGAGGGAAATGGTGCCTGGACTGCACATAGTTAGCGGGATGCCTGGTTCCCTCTTGGCTTCTAGAAAATACCATCAAAGTGACAGGACCTCAAAAGGGGAGGTGGCGTAAAGCCAGAGTAGGCCCAGCCAGGTTTATTTTTTGACTTTAGAATCATGGATGTTTTAGTCATTTTTAAAGAAAGAAAGGCTATATATCTAGGAAGTATTGGCAAGGGGAGAGGGATGGGAACAGAAAAAGTTGTTTTTAGTGCTGCTTTCCTTATCTTTTCTTTTCTTTTTTTTTTTTTTTTTGGTTTATTTACTTTTTGAGAGAGAGAGAGAGAGAAAGCATGAGCAAGTAGGGGAGGGGCAGAGAGAGAGTGAGACTGAGGATTCCAAGTGGGCTCTGGTGCTATCAGTAGAGATCCTGACGAGAGGTTTTGAACACACGAACTGTGAGATCATGACCTGAGCTGAAGTCAGACACTCAACCAACTGAGCCACACAGGTGCCCCAATAGTGCTGCTTTCCTAAACAACATGGCCCAGGTCTATTTCTTAGGCACATGGCGTTGTCAGACAGAGGGGAATCTAGAAGTCGGATGCATAGAAATTGTGCCAGCCAGCAGAGAAGTTATCTTTTCTTTAAAGACCTCCTTTAGAAGGGCAACTGCCTAGGGCGCCTGGGTGGCTCCATCGGCTGGGCGTCTGACTCCTGATTTCCGCTCAGGTCGTGATCCCAGGGTCATGGGACAGAGCCCTGCATAAGGCCCCACACTCAGTGGATTGGGATTATCTTTCTTCCTCCCTTTGCCCCTCTCCCCAACTCAAACTCCCACATGCACACTCTAAAATAAAAAAAATTTTAAGAATTACAAGGGATACTTCCTTTTATAAGATACTCCTCAAGCTGCTTCAGGACCCTACTGCCCTGGTTTGTATCTATAACTGGAAGGACTGTGTTTGACTGAAACCCTTCAAGCTGAAGTTTTTTGGGATTTTTGCAGCCTTGGTGAAAGAAGAGAAAATGATTCATAGATTGACAGATGAGAGAAAGAGAAAGAAAGCAAGCTACAGAGAGGCAGAGAATGAAAGACCTGTAAATTTTCCATCCCTCATCTTAAAGACAAAGAAAGACTGAAGTCTGGGGTTGGGTGTCTCCAAAGACCAACCTACAAACCAGGCTAACTGGCCCAGGGTCAGAGAACAACTGAGGCAGAGAAGCAGAAAATCCAGTTAGCAGTGAGGCTGCCAGGCCAATGCTTACCTTCTCTGAATGCCGACGTGCTCCAGCTCTGGCTTTCATTGTGTTCCTACCTTGGGCTGTTCTAGGTTTTCCCCATCCACTTTTGGGTAGGTCGGGTTGGAACAAAAGCATTCTGTATGAGCCATTTATTGCATGCTTACAGTGTGCTGGCTCTGTGGGAGCTCAATAAAGAGACAGACATAAACATGTGGAAAATAAAATGGCAGTTCAGAATGCAGAAGACAAGAGATGCCAGGAAGTCGGTGAGTGATTAATTGTCGAGGCGGGGGGAGGAATAAAAACCTTCAAGGAGTTCAGAAGAAGTAGTAATCACCTCATGCTGGGGTGCTGAGTCAGAGGCTGACTTGATGAAAAATGTTAGCATCAGTTCAGTCCGAACTACCCATCCCCCAGCTTTCCTCACCCTCCACTCTCCTCTCCCCGTATCTTCTGGATGTTTGGAAGTATAGGTGTTTTCTAAGCAAAGTTTAAAAAACAGTTGTCAGCTGGGGGCTCCATCTAAACTAGCTTCAAAAGAACAGCATGAAAGCTCAAAGAAGCAGCAGCTTTTTAAAGTAGTAATTGTTTTTACTTGATGCAGCGTCTTAGTTTCAGCAGGAGGGACAGAAAGTCATGGACTGCTATCTTTTCCTTTCAATAATGACTTCTATTCAAATAGAATCAAAATGCTTAATCACTCTGTTTAACACAAGCTGATCACAGGTGGTCAGCAGTGCTGTTGAGTCTGACCAAGCCTGAGGGACCTGAGAAGTCATGCAAAAAGCATTTCCTGAATGCCTACTTAGAGAACAAAACAGACTCTGAACTTGTCTTCCTATACTTCAGTTTCCTGGCAGAGACAGAAGTAACAGGTAATTGCAATACAGTGCATTTTGATTATCTATTGCTGTGTAAAAAAAAATCCTAAAACTCAGTAGCTTAAAAAAAACCAATGCTTTTTCTTTCCCACAATTCTGTTGGCAGACTGGGCTCAGCTATAGCAGCTTCTTGCATCTGGGAGCTCACTGTGGGCTGAAAGGTCCAAGATGGCCTCTCCAGGGTCATGAAATAGCTTAGGATGGGCTTCTTGACAGTGTGGTGGTTGGCTTCCAAGGGGGTGTGTTCCAAGAGAATGACCCCCGTATGCAAGTTGTAGCAATCGTTTGCTGGGATCATTTCAATTAATGTTCCAATGGCCACAGCAAGTCACATGACCAAGTCCACAGTCAATGTGGGAGCAAACCACATAGGTTATGAAACCAAGAGATGTGGTTCATTGGGGGGCCACCAACATAACAACCCTCCACAGAGTGTGATAAATGCTATTAGAGCAGAGTGAAAGGAACACATGTGAGGGGCACCTAAACCAGATTTAAAGGTCAGGGGTGACATCCTGGAAGAACAGGCATTAACTTGAGTCATGAAGGATCAGTAGTGATGTCAGGGACATCTATAGTTCTTGCCTGGAGCAATCCCAAAAGTTGTTATTTCTTGGAACACCACTTGTAAGATTTTTACTAGGTATACCATGCATATCAAGTGATTACTTTTTATATTTGCAAGAATTAATCAACTGACAGAAGACAGGGCCATGAACACACTTTTCATGTGACTGATTAGATTGCCACCATTCCTCTTCTACTTGCTCTTGCCCAGGTTTCCAGCAACATTGACCCTAACTTTTGATTCTACATAGTATCCCCAGCTCTTGCTTTTAACTTAGTCACTCTTGCTTTCAATTCCTTCAAACTAGTAATGCCCTATGTTGACTATTAAGCTTTAATTCTTGTAAGATTATGACTCCCTGATTTCTCAACTGATTTTTCCTGAGATTCTGAAAAACATGTAAATTCTCCAATAATGGCTGAAAAGTAATTCTTGCACAGGTAAACACTACTATTGTGGCTGAAACAAAGAATGAGAGGAGGAGACAGTCAAATGAAGTAGGAGGGGTAGATGTCACAGGAAGAGAGAGGATTTCAAAAAGCCATTTTCTTTTAGAGCTTTATCCTGAGACAAATAGGAAATCACTGAAATGTTTTAAAAGGGGAGTGACATGATAAGAATTGCATTTTAGAAAGACCTTCAAAGTTGAGATGCAGACAATGGATTGAGACAGGGAAATCAGCTAGTAGGCTGATGAAATCATGCTAGAGGGAGAGAGTGGTGGTCCGAACTAGGTAGGGGCCCAGGTGATAAGGACAAGTGGACAGATTTGAGAAAATCTGAGGAGGAACATTTGACAAGGCTTCCCGAATGGGCATAGAACTAGGGGAGTGGGTGAAATTTTTACAGACTTCGGTCTTCCACCTGATGACCTGCCCAAGAAGATAGCCCAGGTCTTAAATGTTCAGAAAGCAGAGAGATCAACACCATTTCTTCTTATAACCACACTTCCACTCCCCCAGTTATTTCCTTTTGTGGGCTTTCTCCCTCCCTCCTTATTTAGTATCTGGTTTAAGCTTGGAGTTTCTTAAACAAAAATTATCTTTAAAATTATGATTTTTCCGGGGCGCCTGGGTGGCTCAGTTGGTTGAACATCCAACTCTTTATTTTGGCTCAGGTCATGATCCTAAGGTGGTGGAATTGAGCCCCACGTCGGCCCCTACTCTAAGCATACTTAAGGTTCTCTCTCTATCTCTGTCCTCCTCCCCTGATCACACACTCTTTCTCTCAAACACAAATAATAAATAATAGAATTATGATTTTTCTAATGTAATACTCAAAGCATCTCCCAGAGACAAATGTGCCCCATCATGTCTATTTTGAGTTTAAACAGTGCTGTATCTCATTCTTCTGTCAAGACAGAGCCAAGACAAATTCCAGAGTGGAATTCCAAGATGAAGGAAAGCAGTAGAGAAGATGCCGTCTCACGGAGCCACGGCTAGCCTATATGATACCTCTGTGCTTCTAAAAAGGCACCACTTCTGCTTGGTCCATGCAGCCCCCGGGTGATTTTGTGTCTGTGGCCCACGACTGAGAATGCTGCCTGACTTGATGGGACAGGAGCAGTGAAAAGAATATTCATGATCTCTGCATTCTGGAGGGAGATGGTTCTCCATGGTTGCTCACATTTCTGTACCTCTTGCCAAAAGGGGCATCATCTTTTCAAGGATGTTTACACGGCAAATAGGTGAAGGGCAAAGATAACATGTCTGTCCAGAGGAAAAGGCAAGTTTGTTTACTGTCCAAGACAGCAAAATGGCTCCCTCGAAAGCCACATGTTTGTTGCCCTCCCATTATAAAAGACTGGGGTTCCTAAGCACGGGGATCCTCAGCGCTGATAACAACCCGCTGTATGTGTGGCATCCAAAGGGACATCTCCATAGTGACTTGAGGAGCAAAGGGAACTGATGCACAAGCAGGAAGCTCAGCCATCCTCCTGTGCTCTAACGGCCTCTGGCTCTGACCAGGGGCCTCTGCCGGCATCCGCGAATGGGTGGCAGGCTAACTTGTAAATTGCTCATGGAGTCAAATCTCAGATCCCTCAGATTCCTCACAGGGCTTGCATTGTAACTGGGCAAGAACAAGTAAACAAGATCAGTAACTGTAAATTGCCCAAGTGGCTAGAAACAGCTGAGGGGTTAAGACAGAGAATGTGGGGCCTGGCAGGGTGTAGAGAGAGGGAAGTAAGGGAAGATGTCTTAGACGTGGTACCATTTAAACAAGGACTGGCACCATCCAAGCATCTAGAAGAGGAGTCGCGCAGAACCGCCATCTGAACAGTGAGGCCCAGGGATGCCAGGCAGAGGGAACAGCAGGCACATCCTAAGGCAGATGTAAGGAAAGGAAAGAAGACCAACGTGGCTCCAGGGTGGAGGGAAAGGTGGGCTTGGCTCCCTCATGCACAAAGCCTCGTAGGCTGTGGAAGGGAGTTTGGACTTTTGCCAGAGTTTTCAAGCAGGGAGGAAACTGACCTGGTTGGCCTCCTAGAAGGTCACTGTCTGAACAGAGCTCAGAGGGGCACTCAGAGGAATGGAGGCAAAGATGGCCAAAGGAACACTTGGGGAAAGAATGAAAGCGACACATGGTGATGTGGGTGGTAGTCACCAAGGCCAGAGAACTGGATGTCACACATTAATAACAGGCCAGTGCTGTAGTTTTTAGACATGGTCTTGACTCTTTAAAAGAGATTCAGGATTGTGGACAAACATCTCTAGATACATTTTATAAAACTAGTATTTCCCCAGTGACTTTTTATAGCAATGGCTTTATCTCCAGTTTGGTTTACTCTGGGCAAGGCCTCTGAACACTTTTCTCAGACCAGCCTTACTAGTGACCTATACAGAAAAACTTAACTATGCTAGGGACATTGCAATTTAAAGGAACTTACAATATGGGTCCTTTTTGGGTGTGGAGTTTGATGAGTTCCTTGTAGATTCTGAATACTAGCCCTTTATCTGATACGTCATTTGCAACTATCTTTTCCCATTCTGTCAGTTGTCTATTAGTTTTCTTGATTATTTCCTTTGCAGTGCAGAAGCTTTTTATCTTGATGAGGTCCCAATAGTTCATTTTTGCTTTCATTTCCCTTGCCTTGGGGATGTGTCAAGAGGGAAATTGCTGCAGTTGAGGTCAAGGAGGTTGTTTCCTACTTTCTCCTTGAGGGTTTTGATGGTTTCCTGTCTCACATTCAGGTCCTTCAGCCATCTTGAGTTAATTTTTGTGTGAGGTGTAAGAAAGTGGTCTAGTTTCATTCTTCTGCATGTTGTTGTCCAGTTCTCCCAGCACCACCTGCTAAAGAGGCAGTTTTTTTTCCAACGCATACTCTTTCCTACTTTGTCAAAAATTAATTGGCCATACATTTGTGGGCCCAGTTCTGGGTTCTCTATTCTATTCCATTGGTCTATGTGTCTGTTTTTGTGCCAATACCATACTGTCTTGATGATGACAGCTTTGTAGTAGGGGCTAAAGTCTGGGATTGTGATACCTCCCGTTTTTGTTTTCTTCTTGTCAAATATGACTTTGGCTATTCAGGGTCTTTTCTGGTTCCATACAAATTTGAGGACAGCTTGTTCTAGCTTTGAGAAGAACGCTGGTGGAATTTTGATGGGGATTGCATTGAATGTGTAGATTGCTTTGGGTCGTAATGACATTTTCACAATGTTTATTCTTCTGATCCATGAACAGGGAATGTTTTTCCATTTCTTGGTGTCTTCTTCAATCTCTTTCATAAGTTTTCTATAGTTTTTATCATATAGGTCTTTTACATCCTTGGTTAGGTTTACTCCTAGGTATTTGATGATTTTTCGTGCAATCGTGAATGGGATCAATTTATTGATTTCTCTTTCTGCTGCTTCATTACTGGTGTGTAGGAATGCAACTGATTTCTGTACATTGATTTTGTAACTTGCAACTTTGCTGAATTCATTGATAAGTTCTAGAAGGCTTCTGGTGAAGAAATGGGCAGAAGATATAAACAGACACATCTCCAAAGAGGACATCCAGATGGCCTACAGACACATAAGATGATGCTCAACATCACTCATCATCAGGGAAACACAAATCAAAACCACATTGAAATACCACCTCACGCCTGTCAGAGTGGCTAAAATGAACAAATCAAGAGACTATAGATGCTGGCGAGGGTGTGGAGAGACAGGCATCCTCCTACACTGTTGGTGGGAATGTAAACTGGTGCAGCCACTCTGGAAAACAGTGTGGAGGCTCCTCAAAAAACTATCAGTAGAACTCTCCTATAACCCAGCAATAGCACTGCTAGGGATTTATCCAAGGGATACAGAAGTGCTGATGCATAGGAGCACATGTACCCCAATGTTCATAGCAGCACTGTCAACAATAGCCAAAACATGGAAAGAGCCTAAATGTCCATCACGTGATGAATGGATCAAGAAGATGTGGTATATATATACAATGGAGTATTACATGGCAATGAGAAAGAATGAAATATGGCCATTTGTAGCAAAATGAATGGACCTCGAGGGTGTCATGCTAAGTGAAGTAAGTCAGGTGGAGAAGGACAGATACCATATGTTTGCACTCAAAGGTCTAACAGGAGAACAGGAGAAACCTAATGGAGGCCAGGGGGAGGGGAAGAGGGAAAGAGAGTTGGGGAGAGAGAGGGATGCAAAACCTGAGAGACTATTGAATACTGAAAACGAACTGAGGGTTGAAGGGGAAGGGGAAGGGGGAAAATAGGTGGTGGTGATGGAGGAGGGCACTTGTGGGGAAGAACACTGGGTGTTATATGGAAACAAATGTGACCATAAACTGTTAAAAAAAAAAAAAGGATCCTTTCTACTTCATTTATTTTTCAAGCGTTAATAGCAGTGTTCTTAGGGTGAGAGCATGTGCGTTACTTAGGTTGACTAGCAGCAGTGGTAAGTCTCTAACATGAGCAATCCAGGTTGACGGGGCGCTCGGCTCCACACAGGCATTTTGGGCCTGGGGGATGGCCGTGCTGGCTCATGCAGCTGCATCATCTGGAACGCATGGTCTCCAGCAAGGGGAGGAAAGGAGGAGATGGAACACCCAGGTTTTTCATCGCCTTAGCTCAGAAATAGCACATATCACTTCCACTTGTGGTCCATTGGCCAAAATTAGTGATCTGGCCTCAAGCTACTGGCAAGAAAGTCTGGGAAATGTAGAAAACACCTGTAGTGTTTGGGGAACATTGCCTTTGCCACAGTGTCACTCTTAAACACTCAGGAACCAAAAGGGAGAGTAAATTACATGGAATTTCCCAAGTAGTGCCTTCTTGGTGTCAGGCACTTTGACTCTTGTCCCCATGCTTATTTTCTGTCCTGACACAACAAATCACCACACACATAGTATCTTAAAACAAAACCCATTTATTTGCTCACAGTTCTGTAGGTCAGAAGTCTGGGTGGCTCAACTAGGTTCTCTGCTCAAGGTCTCCTGAGCTGAAATCAAAGTGCTGGCCAGGCTGAGCTCTTCCTCAGGGCCTCTGGGGAAGGATCCACCTCTGAGCTCATTCAGCTTGTTGGCAGAATCCAGGTCCTTGTAGAGGGAGGGCAGAGGGGTCTCTCTCAAGCTCCCTGGCCCTGACACATAAAATCTTCTTCATGCTTCGAATCTCTCTGACTTCTCCTTCAGCTACCAGTCAGATAAAAGTCTGTTTTTATAGAGTGTCAGAGTAGAACTCATGAGATTCTTAGACACTGGCAGGTCTCAGAAAGCTGGGTGGGGTCCTGCCCCTCTGCTTCTCAGGGGCAGAGCCCTTGGGAACAGAGCTGCTGACAGTATAGCAGGTCAGGCCTGGGGCTCTGCCATGCTCTTAGAGTTGTCTGAGCCCCACATTGGAGCAGAGGTAGCAACACTGTCCCTGTGTCCTTGAGTGTTGTGGAAGGAACACAACCGATAGGACACAGGGGGCATGTGGAGGGGGACAAAAGATCTCACTGTGGCTACCTGCAGGGATCAAGGACAAAGGCCCAGATGAGATGCTGTACATTTGGCAGATGACAGTTTGGGCCACCCACTGGCTCCTTCAGTGTAACGTTAAGCCCCCTGGAGCTTGATGTGGTATAAGCCACAACCTCGGGGAAAAGAAAGGGTGAGCTGAGTTCCTATCATCCAGGATATAATCTGGAAATAGAAACCTAGTTGAGATGTAGGCAAATGGCATATACCATGCTTCTTGTACACCTTGATTTTTGCAAGGTCTACGCAGGTGCCATTATTGGGAGTCTTTAGCTTGTTGTCCTCCATGGAGGCAGTGAGCTCCCAAGGGCATCCCAAAAGCACAGTGCACTACTTCCAACAACGTAGGCCTTCTCCTTTGAGTCCAGGCAGAAAAGGGGCTTTTGCTTAAAGGGATACTTTTATTCAACAGCCACTTATGCCTCCACTTGGTACTATTCCAGGCACTGGAGATGCTGCAAGGAACCAGTCAGGTGTGGAGTTTTATTATAATAGGGGGAGAGATGACCAATAAATAAGTAAAATACATAGATATTAGACTGTGTGAAGTGCTACAGAGGAAAATAAAGCAAGGCGAGGAGATTGGGAATAGATAAGTGGATGTGCAATTTCAGACAGGTGGCTGGGGTGTCCTCACCTTGGAGGGGACATGTCAGTGTGACCTGGGGAAGTGTGGGAGGGAGCCTTGTATATATCTGCAAGAGGGGCTTCCTAGGAGAGGACACAAGAGCAAAGGCCCTGAGCCAGGTGCACACCTGACATTCAGGGACAGCAGGAGACTGAGGTTTTAGAGCAGGGAAGGCCACAGGGTGACTGTGAAGGTGTGGTCAGAGAGGTGCCAGGGACCCAGTACGGTGCACCCATTATGAAAATTTTGGCCTTTGCTCTGAGTGACATGGGGGGACCATTAGGATTAGATCTTTGGAAATTAAAGAGGTAGAAACTGGGAGAGAACCAGGACTAGGGAACACAACCATCTGTAGCACCCTGAGACCCTTAGAAAAGTAAGGAGGTGTTTACAACTTTGTTTCTAAGACAGGTATCTCGATGTTTTGCAAATCTTCACCATTTTCCTCTTGAAATGGTCATGCAATGACCAGAAATCTCACTGCCCGTCAGCGCTTACACAAACTGAAACAGGCCCATGCTGGCCTTCAGCAGTTGCAGAGGGTGGCCATCTTTCTTAGGCCTGTGGTAGCCTTGTGGGATCCATCACTCAATACCTGGGAGGTGGGGCAGGGTTCTATTTCTTTCCATTTGATTCCTTCCCCAAAGGACAGCAACCGAGCAGCGTGAGTCTTGGTGGATGTCTTTGACAACTCATTCTGGAAAGTGCCTCATCGTCCCTCTCACAGGCTTTTCCTGGGGTTTCCCAGGAGGGACCCAGAAACCCAGTGGCCCCAGTTGTACAGGAAGGATACTAGGAAGAGTATAGTGACTTCGCCTCCTCAAAGCCTTCCCAGCGCACTTTCCAGTCACCCCATGGAGCTGCATGTCTTCAGGGAGGGGGACACTCACCTTGACTTGTTGGTGGGGCCCAGACCTGAGGCTGGTCTGGTGGCATCTCCTCCCTCAGGGTTTTGGTCATCTGTTTAAGACAAATCACGTTCTTGGGAGCGGGAGGGGAGAGGTCAAATGTTGGAATGGTTAAGCTCTGATCCTTCTGCTCTGCTTAGCCCAGGAATCTCTCTTGATTAGTGTTCATTCTCTATCTACTGCCCCCCCCACCCCCAGGTTCTGGGTAAAGAGGGCAAAGATGCTGGAGCCACTGGAACTCCTACCTCATGTCCCTGCCCACTCAGCAAGTCAGCCCTGTGTCACTGTGTGGGCCATGTCCGTGGTCTTGCAAGGCTATGTTTGAGCATGCTGTGGTCTCCATGGGAACATAGCCACATTAGTGGTGGGTGTCACCTGTGGGCTGTACTGTATCCCTGTCAGGAACACCTGCATACCTATTCAAGTGTGCCTTCTGGAGGCTGCTATTCCATTCTATGAAATGGATTGTGCTCCCCCGAATTCATATGTTGAAACCCTCCCCCTCCCCCCCATGTGACTATATAGGGAGTTAGGACCTTTAAGGGGGTAATTAAGGCTAAATGGGACCTTAACCCAATATGACTGGTGTCATCACAAGAAGAGGAAAGGATACTAGGGAGGCAAGTGACAGGGAAGAAGCCATGTGAGGACATGGGGAGAAGGTGGCCATCTGTAAGCCAAGGAAAGAGGCCTCCGGAGAAGCCAAACCTGTCAACACTTTGATCTGGAACTTCTAGCCTGAAGATGAGAAACTTAATTTCCGTTGTTCTGCATCTAGTCTGTGGTATTTCATTATGAATGCCCTAGAAAACTGATAGGAGACCACTATGTTTTTGTAATGGGGATACTGAGAAATCAAGATGGGAGGGCGGCTGAGGTGGGAGGGAGGGGAGAGAGGGGAGGCATTCTATTCCTCACTTTTTAAAGACAGAGCTGGGCTGCGCATGAAAAACAGGAAATGGGACAGGGTAAATGCTGTTTAGTTTTGTCATGACCCCACAGGATCTCCAACCTATGGGCTGCACCCTGCCGCTTTTCCCTAATTATCATCAGGAGCCTAATACAGGGCCAAATGTTCTCCATGGCCTCCCATTTGCCAAGAGCAGACATCTCCAGCCGGGAGCTCATGCAAGTCCTGCTGCAGCAGGGGGTGGGGGGAGTCAGACAAGTCCTTACGGTTGAGCCCTTACTTTTCGCATTGAAGTTGGAAACACTGGCATCTCAGGCAGGCGTGTGTTAAGCCAGGACTAGGCACAAATAGCTCTCTGCATTGTTCAACTATGGCAGGGTGACACGTGCCTTTTAAAAATAGCAGCGCTGTGTTTGAAATTTCCAAGCGAAGACATGTCGGGTCTGTCTCTGCACGTCTGCCACGCCCTCCGTGTTCATTCCGAGGACGTACAAAATTAGAACATTTCGGAAGGGAAAGGGAAGGAAAGACCATTAACACACAGCCACACCCATACGCACCCCCAACGCCCCCCCTTCATGGCGAGGTCCTCATCAGGCACATGGCCTGTAGACAGGACTCTACTAAGAACTTGTCTTCTCCAAGCCACTGGGACGGGGCCATAGTGGCAGCTGTGTGAAAACGGGGAGACATAAAACTCAGTCTTGCTGATTGAAATCAGATGAAAAAAGCTACACTGTGAGAAAGAGAGAGGAAGAGAGTGGAGCAATTTTACTAATGGGCCAGACTTTGCAAAGGCAAAATCTCTGCCGTCTTGAAGCCACTTCGAGGTGGGCACTGGAGCAGGAGGGGTGCAGGCTGCGGGAGCAGGAGGGGTGCAGGCTGTGGGAGCAGGAGGGGTGCAGGCTGCGGGAGCAGGCTCCAGTCCTGACCAACCCTATTCCGGACTCAGCTGGGCACCACTCTGTAACCTGCCCGGGGTGGGACTCCGAGAGCCAGGACCCCAGGCGTTTGGACCCTTGTGAGTGAAAATAGCGGCGCTTGGGAGTGACAGCTGGGATAGTCGGAATTGTTAGGGGAAATTCCAAGAGGGCCAGACACTTCTAGGGGAGCCTGTGGGTTGCGGTAGGAACGGACCTTCCATCTAGGGAAAGAAAAATGTTTAAAGAACCCTGTCATTCCCAACCATCAGCTCTGAGGCCCAAACTGAGCAAAACACTGCTCTCCCTGGAGAAGGAAAGGAGAAATGCAGACACAAACACCGTGTCCAGGAGTGGTTGGCATCACTCCTGCAAGGGCTTCCAGACCTTTTTACAAACCAAACCACTTGATTCCTACAGCTCCCAGCGTTCCCGCGCAGCCTTCAGAAGCAGCCCTGCTCCCATCTGGGCTGCTGCGAAGGACAGCTGTCCCCTGCTGCAGATCCCTCGCTCCACAGACATCCTACCAGAGGCTAATGGTCAACTCCTGTATCCGTTCTGCTGATCTTCTGTCCAGTTTCTTCCCCTTCCTGATTCCCGGTGCTTTCTCCCTCCTGTCTTTTACACAAAGCGTCAATTGCTGAGCACTTACTGTAACTGCGCACTAGCCACTGGGTTAGGAACTGTGCGGACTCTCGGTCATCATGACCACCCTCAAGAAAGAGAGATGTCCTCAATTTACAGAGAAAGCGATGTGGGCAAGGAGAAGTGCCTATTTCGACCAAGGCTGTGCAGGTAATTAGCATCAAGATAGGAGCCCCAGGCTTCTCCAAGCCTGCACCTCTCCCCACGACCTTTTAGGCCTGCCTGTGGAATCGGGATCCTACAAGATTTCAAGAGTGCTGCCTGACTGTAACCTCTCACCTTGTGGATTTCCCAGCCAGGGCCTGCTGCCCCTGCCCCAGGGCTGGGGCTCCCCCATTGGCCCAGGGCCCCGCTTCCCTGGGCGCACTTCTCAATCAACACCTTCACCCACTGCAAGGTTTTTGTGGAAGGGAAAGTGATCCCTGTTCCGGGGAGGTTAGGGACCCAAGCCTGGTTAGTCACAAAGGGGTAAGTGGCTGCAGACGTAAGGAGTGTCTTCTAACAAGATCGGACAGAAAGCAGGCTCTTTCAGTACACTGTTTACAAATCACAGCAGAAACTTCGAGCTTCCACACGGGAAGAAAATCACCTGGAGCCAGCCCACACATGGCTCTCGTCCACACTGAGTCCCTTCATCAGCACCTGTCCCTCCAGGCACAGACGACACGGCTGGCCCTGGCTAGGGAGGTCTCTGCACGAGCAACTTGCCTCAGCAGTGCTCCAGTGAGAATGGACCAGAGCCCAGGGCCCAATATGAGAAGGAATCCAGGTCAAGGCTGCGCCCTGAACAGAGCTGATGTGTTAACCTTTGTAGTGCTGAGTTTCACACACACCCAAACTCCTTAACGTTCTGCTCCCCCGGAGCACAGTGTCTTCCCGCAAACAAATGTCAATTTGTATACTTCCTTAACCCTTGCCTACCATCTTCTTAAAATAAGCAAAACATGGTTTCGGTATCTTCCCAAAGTAGAGAGGAGTTAATAAGGCCAGTGAGGGAACTCCAGTTAACTATGGGATTAGTGTTACAATCAGATCCTGTAGGAAACACACAGATTTTCTGCACTTGCTTGGGTTGCAAACTCCCTCTCAGGTTGCGGTTAGCATTTGGTGCCGCCTTGGTTCAGAGCAAAGGAAATGCACAGAAGGGGACAGATTACTTGGCTCCTACGGGGCAAGTCTGCAGAAGATAATTACAGTTTGAAGCCCTGGAGGAGAAAAAACAAAAAGACAGAGATGTGTAAGGAGTGAGAGGAAGAGAGATCTCTGGAGGAAGGAAAGAGGCAGGAAGCAGGGCATGGGGAGGAGAGAGGAGATGAGGAGGAGAAGGAAGGGGAGGAGGTGAAGAAGAGGGAGAGGAGAAGAGGAAAGAAGAAGGGGAGGAGAAGGGAGGGGAGAAGGGAGAGAAAAAGGAGGGGAGGAGAGAGGAATAAGAGTTTGATCTGTGCTCTCAAAAAAAAAAAAAACTGGATTTTAGCACTCTAATCAGAGTGGCTTTAAAGTGCCAGAGGAAGGGTTAAAGCTTTCTAAGGCAGGAGCAGGTTTGCAGGACCAGCACCTGGCTCTATTTGCTCAACTGGCTACCTGCCCGGGACTGTGCGCAGGTCACACTCCATTATCAGCTGGCTGGAGGTTTGCTCCGTCAAAGTAGCAGCTGCTCCCGACTGGACTCTGCTTGAGCTCCCTGGGCAGAGAAGGAGATGTCCAATTTCATGAGCATCTTACTGGCTCACCTGGTGAGTCAGAAAATGGAGCACTTCTTATCTAGGAACTGCCAACATGCTTGTGGGTAAGGAGGAAGCAGATCAAAGCAAATAAACACTTTCTTTAGGAAAAGCATCAGCTGTAAGGACGGTCCACTGTCTGGGTGAAGAGCAAGCCTGCTTACAGAATCTGTGTGCAAAGCTTCGACCCAGGACTCTTGACAGCACGTCCATGGCTGTGATTGACTCAGAAGTTCTGCCATGACATGGGCCACCTGATTTGCTGAAATGTGGTGATGTGCTTCAAGTACTGAGACTTGGGTTTCCAGGGCCTTTCACCGTGCTTCTGATATTTCATATTCCATCTGGGAATATATGCACAGAAATTTAAAATTTTCTGAGGCGGTGCTTGGGAGGCTCAGTTGGTTACAGTTCAGTTCATGACCTGACTTCAGTTCAGGTCATGATCTCATGGCTTGTGGAGTTGAGCCCTGCATTGAGCTCTGTGCTGACAGTTAGCTCAGAGCTTGGAACCTGTCTTCAGATTCTCTGTCTCCCTCTCTCTCTGTCTCTACCCAACTTGCTTTCTCTCTCAAAAATAAATAAAAATTTCTTAAAAAATAAATAAAATGAAATTTTCTGAGTAATAAAAGAGAGGCCCTGCTTAAGAAATATTACTATCATGCTGTGATGTGAAGATTGATATCACCGAAGTATTAGGAAAAAAATAGGATCGCCTTATCTAAACTTTGCTGCTTTTTTTTCCAAGCCATTATAAGACCAGAAATGAAAGGAACTCCATGTGACTTTAACCTTCATAAAGTGTAAACTTGGCCAATCTGTCAAGCAAATAGCAAGTAGGTATTGTCTGCCTCTGGCTGGGTGTTACTGAGCAAGTGTCACAGAAGTATGACAACTGCTCCCACGACTCAAGGCCTTCCATGCCACCACCAGGCCAGGCCCAGGCAAACTCAGATGGTTGGTCATTCTTGGTATACACAAATGGGCCCAACACCGGCAGTCCCCTGTTCTCTGCCTAATTAACTCCTGCCCTCTTGTCAAGGCTCAGGTGGTCTTTGTACGTGCAATGCCCGAGTCTCAGGGGCTTCCCCTCTGAAAACCTCCACGGCGCTATGACCCACCTAACGCTCTTCTCCTTGGCACGAATCACATGCCACACTCCTGGTACCCCAGCAGCAGCAGCGCCTGGGGCTTGTTTGAAATGCGGCATCCCAGCCCCTGACCCCAATCTGCACTTCTAACAAGACTGCCCCAGAGGTTCATATCCAAATTTGAGGCACAGTCCTCTCTTTCTCCAACCAATTTGAGAGATGGCACTCATTTCTTCCAACCAGCGTATAAATGTCTGCACAGAATGAGTCTCCATCTCCTGCCATGCTAGACACACAGTGGACACTCGAGTACCGTAAATACTTGGATTGCACAAGAGTGCTGGAAAGTAAACTGGCGGCATGCTATGTGGAAATTACATCGTCTTCTCTTTTCTTCCTCGGTCTCCAACGCGATGCTCTCTTCCTGTTTCCAGCTAACTCCTAGGCTTCTCTCCCTTGGCACACCTTATTGCTTCCTGCGTGAGTTAATAGGCCGAAAAAGAACTTGGGTACAAAAAGACAGTGCTGTGCCATCTGGTTAGGGAGTGTGGACATTTGTGATTCGTCTTGGCAGTTATGCATCTGAGACCCTTCAGTGTGAGGAGAATCCCCCAGCCTGAGTCTTAGGGGAAGACAGACAAAGCCTGATTTATGTTTTCCTTTGTGGACCACACTTTGAGTAGTAGGACCCTGGACAACAGAATGTCCTCAAGTGTTCACTAAGAGTGTTGGCATGTGACCTTGGCTTCGCCCTTCAGACGCTCTCCACACTGGTTCTTGTAGACAGAACTGATTTTGCAAAGAATAGGAGCCCAGGCAACTGCTCTCACTGGAGGTGGGGGTAGTTGCACAAGATTCCAGGGACAGACAGGGGTGAGGCTGGGAGGGTAGAGCAAGGCAGAGGCTCCAGACAACCAGGAGAGATTGTGGTTCTCTCCCCAGGTTCTCTCTCCACAAAGTGTTTTTGTGGCAATAAAGTTTCTGAGCCTGGTTCTCAGATTTTCCAGTTCTTTCAGCTACTCAGTATACTTTCAATAAATTTCATTCCTGCTTAAATGGTTTCTTTTAAGAGCACTGACTTACAGGAGATAAGTGTTCATTTGTGAGGGTAAGGGCCTCCCTTCTGGATAAGGAGGGGTCCAGATACCAAGGAGGCAGGAGAATCCATGGGATTCAGGAAGAGTAATTAGTGCTTGAGTTTCTTTTTTTTTTTTTTAATTTCCTACTACCTTCTCTAAGCATGGACCAATCAACAATTTGATTATATTGGAAGATATTCAGCCAAGTCCAGGGACCTATGAAATATTGCAAACATTGTACTCTTTAACACAGGAAAAGAAAGTCACAATTATTTTTTCTTGGGAACTGCTTGATTTGGCACAACAGAACTCAGTCAATCCATCAAAAAAACTATGTATTGAACATCAGCCATGTGGAGACTTGGCTAAAAGTCGGCCCAGTCTGGTTGGTGGAGAATATCCAAGCCTAGACTCACACCACCCCACAACTGGGATCAGTTAGGCTGATGGGGAGTGTGCTTTAGAAACTTTTGAAAAAGTGAATGTCTTCTTAAACCTTCTGTTCACCCCGCAGTGCTTTTTCCTTCTTGTTGGGTGATGTGAGAAAGAGAAGGACAGACACAGCATCAGGTTTATTCACTGTGACCAGAGCTTCATTATTAAAGAAACAAAGATAAAACCAAAAACCATAGAGAAAAAATCATCCTCTATTGCCCAGGACTTAAACAGAATTGTTTTTTTTCCAGTGGAAGCCTGATGCCTCCTGGCTGAAGGCTTCAAAACTGTAGAGTCTAGAACAGGAGGAACGGCCTCTGGGAGCCGTGAATGATGTTCCTGAGCTTGGTTTGCTCCGGCCTGGCCTGGAGCCCCCATGGAACACCTCAGAAGAATGGAACCTGCCTTGTGGAAACCTGAAGGAGGTCAGTAGGACCGTACCCGTTCCACAGTGGGGATCAAAGGGCATCTGAGACACTGACCACAAAATGGACCTGCTTCATCCTTCAGGACATAAACTAGGTGTTCCTTCCCATAGAACGTTGTCAGCTCAACTCAACAGCCACTTTGTGAACACACTCACTTGAACGCTGCCTTGTGAGCAAGGGAAATGGCCTGTTTATTGTCTTTTCCATGCTGCAGATCGGCTATTCATGGAGTTTACAACTTGGTGATGCTCAGATACTAGTTACTATGAAGTGGTAAACTGTGGTCTATCCAGAAGTTTCTTTTTTGGAACTCATTGGAAAGACAGAACTAACG
>PJEM01017169.1:0-23064 GCA_004023845.1 Helogale parvula | reverse complement strand
TTCCTTGCTACATTTCTCTCATAGAGTCCCTCTTAGGATTTCTTGTAGGGCTGGTTTGGTGGTGATGAATTCTCTCAATATTTGTTTATTTGGGAAAATCTTTATCTCTCCTTCTATTTTGAATGAGAGGGTCCCTGGTTGAAGGATTATTGGTTGCATACTTTTTCTGTTCATCACATTGAAGATTTCATGCCATTCCTTTCTGGCCTGCCAAGTTTCAGTAGATAGGTCTCTGACCACTTTGATGGGATTTTCTAAGGACGTTGTTTTTGTTTGTTTCTTGTTTTGTTTTGCTTTTTTCCCCTTTGGTTCAAGTTTTCAATGAAATTCTAGTTGGTTAATATATAGTGTAATATTGGCTTCAGCTGTAGAATTTTGTCGTTTATCACTTACGTATACACAGGTGCCCAACACAAGAAGTTCCTTCCTTAATACTCATTACCCATTTAGCCCATCCGTTGCTCATGGCCCATTCAACAATCCTCAGTTTGATCTCTATAGTAAAAGAATATTTTATGGTTTGCCTCTCTATCATTTCCCCTTCCTTGATGTTCGTCTGTTTCTTAAGTATCACCTATGTGTGAAATCATATGGTATTTGTCTTTCTCTGACTTATTTCCCTTAGCGTAATACACTCCAGCTCCATCCACATCATTGCAAATGGCAAGATTTCATTCTTTGTCATGGCGGAACAATATTCCATTGTAAATATATACCTCAAGCTCCTTATCCTTTCATCAGTCAATGGATATTTGGGCTATTTCCATAATTTGGCTATTTTTAATAATGCTGCTATAAACATCGGGGTGCATGTGCCACTTCAAATCAGCATTTTTGGAGAGGAGCCAAGATGGCGGAGAGGAAGGGAGCTCTGTAAACTTCGTCTGCCCCATTGATCGAACTGAGAAGGACATTGCTCTCATCTGCAAGAGTGGAAGGAGAAAATACAGACTCCAGAAGGAAGAGAACCTGAAGGATACCTGAGTGAGTGAGTGCAAACTGGGGAGATTGGAAAACGGGCCAGCCTGAGACAGGTAGGGGAGGTGGGAGCCCCAGCGCAACACAGGGCAAGTGTGCGGAGCCCGAGAGACAAAGGGAAGGGACAGAGAAACTGAACACGCTCATAGTACTGTCTCTGGTGAAGAAGTAAAGAACGTTTACCTGCGCTAGGAGAGAGAAGCTCACTCCATAGATAACTGCTGGGTAGCCTAAATCCCGAACCCAGGTGGCCCAAGGGAAAGAACAGGTTCCAGCCCTGCACCATCTTGGCGAGGAGTAGGCGGCTGAGGCATTGGTAGTGATAGAGGTGCTCACTTCGACCTTGGTTTTGGGAGTGGGAGCACGCACCTCATTTCTATGGTGCATCTCGCCCCCAGCATTGGCCACGGAATCCTGAATCCCGGGTGCCAACGTGGAAAAAATAGCCCCCACCTCTGCAGGATCCCGGCCGGGAGTTGGCAGTGGTAGAGACCTGAGTGCGAGCTCAGGCTGCAGGAGCTCCCAGCTCATTTCCAGCAGCTCCCTGCACCTCAGGCAACAGCTGTGCTCTCATTCCTCCCCTGAAGCTAATGCAATCCTGGCTGGGGGTTGGGTCTGTGAGGGCACGCACTTCACCTCCTGCTGCGCATTTTGCCTCAGGCAAGGGCAGCTGAGATCCCTGCCTGAGCCAAGACAAACCGACTCCTCCCCCTAAGAAGCCAGCCACCAAAGCAAATACATCTCATCTGTGGTAGCATAAAAGTGCATGGACTGGAACTTTGAACCTAGGCGGGCCTGGAAAATAAAACTCGGCTCAACCACCCCACAAGGAGATCAGACTCATTAGAGTGGCCTACAGTTTGTAGTTCAGCAGAGCATGGCGTGCCAAATATCTAATCTCTGTAGACACGAAGGCAGAGCATCTGAGAGCAGCCTCCGAAACCTACCATACCAAACCACGCCTATCCACCAGGGGGAGCTGCTGGGTTTTTTTGTTTTTTTTATAATTTTTTTTCTTCTTTTTCTTCATTTTTTTCTTTTCCTCTTTTTTTGTACGTATTTTTTATTATTATTAATTTTTTTTACTTAAATTTTTGAAAATTTTTACTCCTTATTTTCCTTTCTCCTTTCTCCCTTTTTTTTTTTACCTTCTTGCAACCCAGATATATTCTCCTATATCTCATCCCTACGTCTCCCCTCAACTGGTCATACACTTTTAGACTGTCCACTGTCCTTTGTTGTCTCTGACCCCCTTTATTTTTTGTCTTTTTCTTTTCTTCTTTTCCTCTTTTCGTCTCTTTCCTCTCCATTCTCTTTATCCTCTTTCCCCCTTTCAACGTGTTTGTTTGTTTGATGTGTCTGTGCGTTTGTGTGTTACTGTTCCCTCTGTGTTTGTCTGTCACTGTTCCCTCTGTTTGCCTGTCTGTTTTCCTTCTTAGGGCTACACCAAGAAACAAGCCACAGTGTGCATGACAGCGAGTCCCAAATATTGCCGAGTAGGGAAATAAAATATTCAAAGGCACAACAAGAGAAACTGAGAGACACCATTAAAAGAATATTTCCTGAAACGACAGGCCCTGGACAGTCAATAAGCCTCCTTTAACAGAGCAATACTAACAGGTGCACAGTGCACAATGAGCTTTCTAAAGGTGACAAGAGACAGAAAACTAGCAAAAATGACAAAACGAAGGAACTCTCCCCTGAAGAACCTCCAGGAAGAAGTCACAGCCACAGAACTGCTCAAGGCAGATCTAGACAACATACTGGATCAAGAATTTAAAAAACGTGTCATAAAATTAATCGCTGGGGTTGAGAAAAGCATCAAAGAATCAACTGAGACAATGACTAGGCACTGTGATGAGTTAAAAAAGGCTATAGGTGAGGTGAATAACAAACTGGAGGCAGCCACCTCAAGGATTGATGAGGCAGAGAGAAGAATAGGTGAATTAGAAGGTATAGTTATAGCAAAAGAGGAAGCAGAAAAAAAGAGAGAGAAATTAATCCAGGAGCAGGAAAGGAGAATGCGAGACCTGAGTGATACAATCAAGCAGAACAACATCCGGCTCATAGGAATTCCTGAAGAGGAAGACAGAAAGGTCCTGAAGGGATACTAGACCAAATTATAACTGAGAATTTCCCAAATCTGGGAAAAGAAATAGACATTCAAATTCAAGAGGCACAAGAAGCCCCTTAAGATGTAACTTGAATTGGCCTTTGGCACAACATATCATAGTGAAACTGGCAAAATATAAAGATAAAGAGAGAATTCTGAAAACAGCTAGGGAGAAAAGGGCTCTCACATACAAAGTGAAACCTACCAGAGTGGTTACAGACCTATCTAATGAAACCTGGCAGGCCAGGAAGGAATGGCAGGAAATCTTCAATGTGATGAACAGAAAAAACATGCAGCCAAGAATCCTTTATCCAGCAAGACTGTCATTCAATATAGAGAGATAAAAGTGTTCCCAAATAAACAAAAAATGAGAGAATTCATGACCACCAATCCAGCCCTACAGGAAATCCTAAGAGGGCCTCTATGAGGGAAAGATTGCAAAGAATACAAGGTGCCAGTGACACCACTATAAACATGAATTCTACAGAGAACACAATGACTCTAAACTCATATTTTTCAATAATAACACTGAATGTAAATGGACTGAATGCTCCAACC
Organism: Helogale parvula; assembly: GCA_004023845.1. NCBI lineage: Eukaryota > Metazoa > Chordata > Mammalia > Carnivora > Herpestidae > Helogale > Helogale parvula. The sequence goes on along the minus strand of PJEM01017169.1, from coordinate 19,415 downwards.
AAACGACACAGGGTAGCAGAATGGATAAAAAACTCAAACCCATCTGTTTGCTGTCTATGAGAGACTCATTTTGGACTGGAAGACACCTTCAGGATGAAAGTAAAGGGATGGCGAAATATCTATCAGGTGACTGGAAGCCAAAAGAAAGCTGTAGTATCCATACTTACATCAGACAACCTGGACATTAAAGTAAAGGCAGTAACAAGAGATGAAGAAGGACATTATATAATAATTACAGGATCTCTCCATCAGGAAGAGCTAACAATTATAAATATCTATGCACCAAATTTGGGAGGTCCCAAATACATAAAACAATTAATCACAGAAAAAAACAATCTTATTGACAAAAATCTGCTAATTGCAGGGGACTTTAATACTCCACTGACAGCAATGGATAGATCAACCAGATAGAAAATCACTAAAGAAACAATGGACCTGAACGACACATTGGAACAGATAGAACTGATAGATGTATTTAGAACTCTGCATCCTGAAGATAGGAATTTCACCTTCTTTTCGAGTGCACATGGCACATTCTCCAAGATTGATCACATACTGGGGCATAAAGCAGCCTTCCATAAGTATAAACGAATAGAGATCATACCATGCACACTTTCAGATCACAATACTATGAAACTTGAAATTAACCACAGGAAAAAGTCTGGAAAACCTCCAAAAATGTGGAGGTTAAAAACGACCCTACTAAAGAATGATTGCGGTAATCAGGCAATTAGAGAAGAAATTAAAAAATATATGGAAAACAACGAAAATGAAAATACAAGAATCCAAAATCTCTGGGATGCAGCAAAGGCAGTCCTAAGAGGAAAATATATTGCAAACCAGGCTAGTCTCAACAAACTACAAAAAGCGCAAATACAAAATCAACAGCGCAGCTACTGGAACTAGAAAGGAAGCAGCAAGAGCACCCCAAACCCAGCAGAACAAAAGAAATAATAAAGATCAGGGCAGAAATAAACAATATAGAATCCAAAAGAACAGTCGAGCAGATCAACGAAACCAAGAGTTGCTTCTTTGAAAAAATAAACAAAATCGATATACCTCTAGCCAGATTCCTCAGAAAAAAAAAGAGAGAGCACCCAGATAGACAAAATCATGAATGAAAAAGGATCTATTACAACCAATTCCTTAGAAATACAAGCAATCATCAGAGATTACTATGAAAAACTATATGCCAACAAACTGGACAACACAGAAGAAATGGACAAATTCCTAAATACACATGCACTGCCAAAATTCAAACAGGAAGAGATAAAAAGCATGAATAGACAAATAACCAATGAAGAAATCGAATCTGTTATCAAAAATTTCCCAACGAATTAGAGCAGAGGGCCAGATGGTTTCCCAGGGGAATTCTACCAGACATTTAAAGCAGTGCTCATACCCATTCTTCTCAAACTATTCCAAAAAATAGAAATATAAGGAAAACTTCCAAATTTGTTCTAAGAAGCCAGCATCACCTTGATACCCAAACCACAGAGAGACCCAGCCAAAAAAGAGAACTACAGACCAATATCCTTAATGAATACAGATGCAAAAACATTCAACAAGATGCTAGCAAATTGAATTCAACAGCATATAAAAAGAATTATCCATCATGATCAAGTGGGATTCATTCCTGGGTTACAGGGCTTTTTCAATATTCGCAAATCCATCAGTGTGGTCCTTCACATTAACAAAAGAAGGGAAAAAATCCATATGATCCTGTTGACAGATGCAGAAAAAGCATTTGACAAAATACAGCACTCTTTCTTAATAAAAACCCTTGAGAAAGTCGGAATAGAAGGAACTTACCTAAATATTATAAAAGCAGTTTATGAAAAGCCCACAGCCAATATTATCCTCAATGGGGAAAAACTGACAGCTTTCCCCCTGAGATCAGGAACATGACAGGGGTATCCACTCTCACCACTGCTGTTTAACATTTTGCTGCAAGCCCTAGCATCAGCAATCAGACAGCAAAAGAAAATAAAAGGCATCAGAATTGGCAAAGAAGGAGTCAAACTTTCACTTTTCGCAGATGACATGATACTCTACATGGAAAACCCAATTGATCCCACCAGAAGCCTTCTAGAACTGATGAATGAATTCAGTAAAGTTGCAGGATACAAAATCAATGTATAGAAATCAGTAGCATTCCTATACACCAAAAATGAAGCTGCCGAAAGAGAAATCAAGAAACTGATCCCATTCACGATTGCACTATAAACTATCAAATACCTAGAAGTAAACCTAATCAAGGATGTAAAAGAGCTATATGATGACAACTATAGAAAACTTATGAAAGAGATTGAAGAAGGCATCAAGAAATGGAAAAACATTCCCTGTTCATGGATCGGAAGAATAAACTTTGTGAAAATGTCATTAATACCCAAAGTAATCTACACATTCAATGCAATGCTCATCAAAATTGCACCAACATTCTTCTCAAAGCTAGAACAAACTATCCTCAAATTCCTATAGAACCACAAAAGACCCCGAATAGCCAAAGTTATATTGAAGAAGAAAACCAAAATGGGAGGCATCACAATCCCAGACTTAGTCTCTACTACAAAGCTGTCATCATCAAGACAGTATGGTATTGGCACAAAAACAGACACATAGACCAATGGAATAGAATAGAGAACCCAGAACTGGGCTCACAAATGTAAGGCCAATTAATTTTTGACAAAGTAGGAAAGAGTATGCGATGGAAAAAAGACTGCCTCTTTAGCAGGTGGTCCTGGGAGGACTGGACAGCAACATGCAGAAGAATGAAACTAGACCACTTTCTTACACCATACACAAAAATAAACTCAAAATGGCTGAAGGACCTCAATGTGAGACAGGAGACCATCAAAACCCTCGAGGAGAAAATAGGAAAAAACCTCCTAGACCTCCACTGCAGCAATTTCCTACTTGACACACCCTCAAAGGTAAGGGAAATGAAAGCAAAACTGAACTCTTGGGACTTCATCAAGATAAAAAGCTTCTGCACTGCAAAGGAAACAATCAAGAAAACTAATAGGCAACCGACAGAATGGGAAAAGATAGTTGCAAATGACGTATTAAATAACAGGCTAGTATCTAAAATATACAAGGAACTCACGAAACTTCACTCCCACAAAACAAATAACCGACTGAGTTAAATGGGCACAAGACATGAACAGACACTTCTCCAAAGAGGATTTCCAGATGGCCTACAGGCACATGAAATGATGCTCAACATCACTCATCATCAGGGAAACAATCAAAACCACACTGAGATACCACCTCACACCAGTCAGAGTGGCTAAAATGAACAAATCAAGAGACTATAGATGCTGGCGAGGGTGTGGAGAGACAGGCACCCTCCTACACTGTTGGTGGGAATGTAAACTGGTGCAGCCGCTCTGGAAAACAGTGTGGAGGTTCCTCAAAAAACTATCCAGAGAACTCCCTTATGACCCAGCAATAGCATTGATGGGGATTTACCCAAGAGATACAGAAATGCTGATGCATAGGAGGGCATGTACTCCAATGTTCATAGCAGCAATGTCAACAATAGCCAAAACACGGAAAACGCCTAAATGTCCATCACCTGATGCGTGGATCAAGAAGATGTGGTATATATACACGATGGAGTACTACATGGCAATGAGAGGGAATAACATATGGCCATTTGTAGCAACATGGATGGACCTTGAGGGTGTCATGCTAAGCGAAATAAGTCAGACAAAGAACAGAGACCATATGTTTGCACTCATAGGTCTAACAGGAAAACAAGAGAAACCTAATGGAGGACCTGGGGGAGGGGAAGAGGGAAAGAGAGTTGAGGAGAGAGAGGGATGCAAAACTTGAGAGACTATTGAATGCTGAAAATGAACTGAGAGTTGAATGGGAAGGGGAATGGGGGAAAAGAAGTGGTGGTGATTGTGGAGGGCACTTATGGGGAAGAGCACTGGGTGTTGTATGTAAACCAACTTGACAATAAACTATTTTTTAAAAATACCAAATCTGTAGTTTTGTATCCCTTGCGTAAATACTTGGTAGTGCAATTGCTGGGTCACAGGGTAGTTCTATTTTTAACTTTTTGAGGAAGCCCCATACTGTTTTCCACAGTGACTCCACCAGATTGCATTCCTACCAACAGTGTAAGAGGGTTTCCCTTTCTCTCCATCCTCGCCAACAACTGTTTTTTCCTGTGTTGTTAATTTTAGCCATTCTGACAGGTGTGAGGTGGTATCTCATCATGGCTTTGATTTTCATTCCTTTGATGATGAGTGCTGTTGAGTAACTTTTCTTTCTTTTTTAAAAAATTTTAATGTTTATTTTTGAGAGATTGCAGAGACAGAGCACGAGTGCTGATTCATAGGGGCACATGTACCCCAATGTTCTTAGCGACACTTTCATAGATAGCCAAATCATGGAAAGAGCCTCAATGTACATCAACTGATGAATGGATTAAGAAGAAATGGTTTATATATACAATGGAATACTACATGGCAATGAGAAAGAATGAAATCTGGCCATTCATAGCAACATAGATGAAACTTAGCGTGTCATGCTAAGCAAAATACGTCAGGCAGAGAAGGACAGATAACATATGTTTGCACTCATAAGTCTAACAAGAGAAACCTAACAGAGGACCATGGTGAGGGGAAGGAGGAAAAAGTGTTCGGGAGAAGGAGGGTGGCAAATCATGAGAGACTCTTGAATACTGAATACAAACTGAGTGTTGAAGTGGGAGGGGTAAAGATGAAGGGGGGTGATAGTTAAGGAGGGGGGCACTTGTGGGGAAGAGCACTTAGTGTTATATGGAAACCAACTTGACAATAAACTATATAAAAATAAAATTATAAAATCAACAAATTTTTTTCTACAAAGTTGCTCTTAACTACAAGAAAGTTTCACTCCTCTAATTTTTCCAAGGTCTTACCACTCATTTAAAAATGGAGAGAAGTGGGATGCCTGGGTGGCTCAGTTGGCTAAGTGTCCAACTATGGCTCAGGTCATGATCTTGTGGTTTGTGAGTTTGGGCCCTGCATCAGGTTCTGTGCTGACAGCTCATAATCTGAAGCATGTTTCAGATTCTGCGTCTTTCTCTCTGTCTGCCTCTCCACTTGCACTCTATCTCTCAAAAATAAAATAAAATATTAAGAAGAACTTTTTTTAAAAAATTGAAGAGAATCCTGCCTTTTGCCATTGTCTAAGTCACCAAAGTTCTAAGATTATAATTCTAAATATTTGTCTTAACTCACTTCTAATTTTTATTGCTTGCAGCTCACAAAGTGATTGAGACATACTCAAATAATGTGGGAACAATGCCCCAGAAAAAAAAATTGATGTAGTCAAAAATTTTTTAAATGGAGACAAAAGTTAAATATTGACATTCATTTTTCCCTATTATCATAAGGCATGAATCTGAATGATTGTCACAATTATAACAAAATAATTAATAATTAGTTCTAGGAAGGCACAATATATATGAATTTAAGGGGAAATATTAAATTTTACTAGAAATAGCACATACTAACTTTTTACATGCTAACTAAGTGATGCAGCCACTTTGGAAAGGAAAGAATTCATTTTGGCATCAACTACAGTTCAAAATAGCTTGAGATAAACTCCATTTACTGGAATTTTTACTAGGTTTGTCTCTTCTGGTCAATTTCCAAGCAGGCATGTGGCCAGTTTCCTTCTGTCAATGAGTCAGATCTCACCCTGAAGTTATCTTCCTACTTTTTATTATAAACAGAAGAGGGAGGTTAGTCTTGTTTAAAATAAATGGCAGTGCTTGAAGATGGTGGAGAAACAGGGAGCTTTACACATCCCACCCACATTTCTCTAACAAAGAAGGGCTGATGTCAAAGGACCCTGAACTGCCAGACTCTGGGAGATAAAGAGACAGAGTCCACTAAGAAGACAGCTTCATAGGTGCGTGATTGCAAACTGGGAAGACAAAAAGGGCTAGGACTGGAAGTCATGGAGGGGAAGGAGCCCCCTCTGCAGAGAGATGAGGGGAAGAGAAAGAGCGGCTGAAACTGCTCATAAAACTGTACCTGGGGAAGAGAAAAAAAAACTCCCCCTACTCAATTCCCGGCTAGGAAGTGGCCGACTGTGGGATTACATTTCAGGCGGTATCATTAAAGTGCATGGACTATGATCTGGAAATGAGGCGGGGCTTGGGACATAGAACACGGCCCACCTTGGCAACACCCGAGGAACAGGGAGATGGGACCCAACAGAGTGATTTGCAATGCTTGGTTCAAGGAGGGACTGGGGCACCGCCATTTTACTCCCCACAACCAGCAAGGCGGGGCCTCAGAGAGCAGCTCTCAGGATCAACAGTGGAGGAGAGACCTGCTTACACCAAACCACACCCATCCATGCAGGAGAGCTGCTTTATTTATTTTTTTTTCCAGCACCAGGGGCAAGAACAACATTAATGCATTGCTGTGATTAACTCTAGACCAATTCTTGCTATTCAGATCTATTTTCCCTTAGCTCATTCTTATATCTCCCCTCTGCTGGACTGAGCACTCTGATAACTGGTTTGCTTAAATTTAACAGTCACATTTAATCCATTCTCTTGATGCATATTCTACACATCCATCATTACCTTACTTTCTCTCTCTGTGAAATGATCAGATGATATAGTTTATCTGGGTAACATTAACTTCATTTCTTTCTCCTCGCCTCCTACCATAGTCTCCTTTTTCTCTCTCTGAAGTAAGCCTTTAAGTCTCTCTGCCTGGTCAATGTTCAATATCTTTTTCTCCCCACCCCTGTCATTTCTCTTTGTGTATGTTTTTCCATCAGCACTGCCTCCACCCAGCTCTTTATTTGTAGCTGGGATTTCTGGTTTTATATTTTTAGACTGCCCTTCATCTTTTGTTGTTTTTGTTTTTCTTTCTTTTTTTCTCCGTTTGGTTTGCTTGCTTCTTTGATTTGTCTGTGCGTTTGTGTGCTTTTGTTCCCTGTTTGTTTGTCTGTCTGTTTTCCTTTCCAGGGATACCTCAAGAAAGAAGACAAAGTACATATGGTGGAGAGTCCTAAATATCACTATGAGTAGGGAAATAAAACAACCAAAGACACAACAAAAGAGAACAAGGGATACCATTAAAAGAGCACTTCCTGAACAGACAGGCCATGGAGAGTCAATCAGCCTCCTTTAATAGAGCAGAACTTGCAGGTACAGAGCACATAACAAGCTTTTAAAACTTACAAGAGACAGAAAGCTAGCCAAAATGTTGAATTGAAAGGACTCTCCTCAAAAGAAATTCCAGAAAGAAATGACAGCCAAAGAATTATTCAAAACATGTATAAGCAACATAACTGATCGAGAATTTAGACATATAGTTATAAAATTAATTGCTGGGCTTAAAAAAGGAATGGAGGACACCAGAGATGCTGTTGCTACAAAGATTATAGACCTTAAAAAAGTTGTGATAAATTTAAAAAATGCTATAAATGAGGAGCATAATAAAATGGAAGCAGCCATTGCACAGATTGAAGAGGCAGAGAGAAGAATAGGTGAATTAGAAGACACGATTATAGACAAAGAGGAAGCCAAGAAGAAGAGATAAATTAATCAAAGAGCACAAAAGGAAAATTCAAGAACTGAGTGATGCAATCAAATGGAACAATATCCATATCACTGGAATTCCAGAAGAAGAAGAGAGAGATAAAGTGGCTGAAGGGGTACTTGAACAAATTATAGTCAAGAACTTCCCCAATCTGGGTAAATAAACAGACACTGAAATCCAAAGGCATGAAGATTTCCCATCACGTATAACTTGAATCAACCTTCTGCACAACATATCATAGCGAAACTGGCAAAATATAAGGATAAAGAGAGAATTCTGAAAGCATCTAGGGATAAAAGGGCCCTAACATACAAAGGAAGACCTATCAGAGTAGTTGCAGACCTATCTACTAAAACGTGGCAGGCCAGAAAGGCATGGCAGGAAATCTTCAATGTGATGAACAGAAAAAATAGGCAGCCACGAGTCGGCTATCCAGCAAGCCTGTCATTCATAATAGAAGGAGAGATAAAGGTTTTCCCAAATAAACAAAAATTGAAGGAATTCATCTCCATTAAACCAGCCCTACAAGAAATCCTAAGGGGGACTCTATGAGGGAAATGTTGCATGGAACACATGGTACCAGAGACACCACTATAAGCATGAAAACTACAGAGAACGCAATGAATCTAAACCCATATGTTTCAATAATAACTCTGAATGTAAATGGACTGAATGCTCCAATCAAATGACACAGGGTATCGGAATGGATTAAAAAAAAGCCATCTATTTGTCTGGAATACCTCTGAAACATGGAGGCTAAAGAACACTATACTAAAGAACAATTGGGCCAATAGGCAATTAAAGAAAAAAATTTAAAAATATATGGTAAAAAATGAAAATGAAAATACAATAATCCAAACTGGATGCAGCAAAGGCAGTCCTAAGAGGAAAGTATATGCCAATCCAGGCCTATTTCAAGAAGGTAGAAAAAGCACAAATACAAAATCTAACAAAGCACCTAAAGGAACTAGAAGTAGAGCAGCAACAGCATACTAATCCCAGCAGAAGAAGAGAAATAATAATGATCAGGGCCAAAATAAATAATACACAATAAAAAAAACAGTTGAACAGATCAATGAAACCAAGAGTTTTTTTTTTTGAAAAAATAAAAAAAATTGATAAACCTCTAGCCAGGCTTCTCAAAAAGAAAAGAGAAAGCATAGAAATAGACAAAATCAAAATGAAAATGGATCTATTACAAACAATCTCTCCGAAACACAAGCAATTATCAGGGAATACTGTGGAAAATTATATGCCATCAAACTGGACAACCTAGAAGAAATGCACAAATACCTAAACACACATGCACTACCCAAATTCAAATGGGAAGAGATAAAAAATCTGATCAGACCCACAAGTAGTGAAGAAATTGAATCAGTTATAAAAATCTCCCAACAAATAAGAGACCTAGGCCAGATGAGGAATTCTACCAGACATTTAAATCAGAGCTAATATCCATTGTTCTCAAGCTATTACAAAAAAATAGAAATGCAAGGAAAACTTCCGGTCTCATTCTCTGAAGCCAGCATCACTTTGATTCCCAAACCAGAAAAAGACCCAAAAATAAAGAGAACTATGGGCCAGGATCCTTGATGAATACAGATGCAGAAATCCTAAACAAGATATTTGCAAATCGAATTCAACAGCATATAAAAAGACTTATCCACCAATATCAAGTGGGATTCATTCCTGGGTTACAGGGCTGGTTCAAAATCACAAATGAATCAACGTGATACATCACATTAACAAATGAGAAAGATAAAAACAATATGATCCTGTTCATAGATGCAGAAACAGCATTTGAAAAAATACAGCATCCTTTCTTAATAAAAACCCTCGAGAAAGTTGGGATAAATGGAACTTACTTAAACGTTATGAAAGTAACTTATGAAAAGCCCACCGCTAATATCATCCTCAATCGGGAAAAACTGAGAGCTTTCCCCCTGAGATTAGGAGCACAACAGGGAAATCCACACTCACCGTTTTTTTTTTGTTTGTTTTTGTTTTTGTTTTGTTTTTGAGAGACAGAGAGAGACAGTGTGAGCAGGGGAATGTCAAAGAAAGAGGGAGATACAGAATCTGAAGCAGGCTACAGGCTCTGTGCTAGCTGTCAGCACAGAGCCCATCTTGGGGCTCGAATCCACAAACCGTGAGATCATGAAATGAGCCAAAGCCAGACGCTTAACTGACTGAGCCACCCAGGCGCCCCTTACCACTGTTGTTTAACATAGTGCTAGAAGTCCTAGCATCAGCAATCAGACAACAAAAGGAAATAAAAAGCACCAGAATTGGCAAAGATGAAGTCAAACTTTCCATTTCGCAGATGGCAGGATACTCTACAGGAAAATCCAACGGACTCCACCAGAAGCCTGCTAGAACTTATCCATGAATTCAGCAAATTCGCAGGGTACAAAATCAAGGTACAGAAATCAGTTGCATGTTTATACACTAATAATGAAGCAACAACAACAGAAATCAAGAAACTGATCTCATTCACAATTGCATGAAAAAATCATAAAATACCTAGGAATAAACCTAACCAAAGATATAAAAGATCTGTATGATGAAAACTATAGAAAATATATGAAAGAAATTGAAGAAGACACAAAGAAATGGAAAAACATTCCATGCTCATGGATCGGAAGAATAAACATTGTGAAAATGTCATTACTACACAAAGCAGTCTACACATTCAATGCAATCCCAATCAAAATGGCACCAGCAATCTTCTCAAAGCTCAAAGAAACATTTTTAAAATTTGTATGGAACCACAAAAAAACCCCGAATAGCCAAAGTAATATTGAAGAAGAAAACCAAATTGGGAGGCATGACAGTCCCAGATTTTAGCCTCTACTACAAAGCTGTCCTCATCAAGACAGTATGGTACTGGCACAAAAACAGACACATACTAATGGAATAGAATAGAGAACTCAGAATAGGACCCACAAATGCATGGTCAATAATTCTTTGACAGGGCAGGAAAGACTATCCAATGGAAAAAAGATAGCTTCTCTAACACATGGTGCTGGTAGAACTGGACAGCAACATGCAAAAGAATGAAACTAGATCACTTTCTTACACCATACACAAAAATAAACTCAAAGTGGATGAAGGACCTGAATGTGAGACTGGAAACTATCAAAATCCTAGAGAAGAAAGCAGGAAAAAGCCTCTTTAGAGACCTCAACCACAGCAATTTGTTACTGACACATCCCCAAAGGGAAGAGCAAAAATGAACTATTGGGACCTCGTCAAGATAAAAAGCTTCTGCACTGCAATGGAAACAATTAATAAAACTAATAGGCCACCGACGGAATGGGAAAAGATAGTTGCAAATGACATATGGGATTATAGAGCTATATCCAAATCTTTTGGGAACTCACCAAACTCCACACCCAAACAACAAATAATCCAAGTGATGAAATGGGCAGAAGACATGAACAGACACTTCTCCAAAGAGGATATCCAGATGGCCAACAGACACATGAAATGATGCTCAGCATCACTTATCACCAAGGGAATACAAATCAAAACCACACTGAGATACCATCTCACACCAATCAGAGTGGCTAAAACCAACAAATCAGGAGACTATAGATGCTGGTGAGGATGTGGAGAAACGGGCTCCCTCCTACACTGTTGGTGGGAATGTAAACTGGTGCAGTCACTATGGAAAACAGTGTGGAGGCTCCTCAAAAAACTATCAGTCGAACTCCCCTATGATCCAGCAGTGGCACTGCTGGGGATTTACCCAAGGGATACAGAAGTGCTGATGCATAGGGGCACATGTACCCCAATGTTCACAGCGGCACTTTCAACAATAGCCAAATCATGGAAAGAACCTCAATGTCCATCAACTGATGAATGGATGAAGAAGATGTGGTTTATCTATACAATGGAATACTACATGGCAATGAGAAAGAATGAAATCTGGCCATTTTTAATAATGTGGATGGACCTTGATGGTCTCATGCTATGTGAAATAAGTCAGGTGGAGAAGGACAGATAGCATATGTTTTCACTCATATGTGGAACAGGAGAAACTTAACAGAGGACCATGGGGGAGGGGAAGGGAAAAGAAGTTGGGGAGAGGGAGGGAGGCTAACCTGAGAGCCTCTTGAATATGGAGAACAAACTGAGTGCTGATGGGGGAGTTGGAGAGGGTAAGCAGGGTGATGGTCATGGAGGAAGGCACTTGTTGGGATGAGCACTGGATGTGATATGGAAACCAACTTGTTAGTAAAGTCTAAAAGAAAAAAAGAATAGAATAATAAATAAGCACCCACAAATTTCCATCAGCCAAAAGTAACTATTATTAATATTTTGTTCTCTTCTTTCATTTTTTTCTATGCATGTATGTGTACAATTGAGAGATTTTATTAGTGGAATTGTATTGTTTTATATTTTGCTTTATCCACTTAAGATAATATCATATACTTTCCTATTTCATTATATTCTTTTAAAAATAACATAACATAACATAACATAAATGCCATTCTTTTGCAACTATGCTATAAGTAAAATGTCTTAGACATATTCTACTTGTATTTGTTACCTTTCATGAATGTTTTACCTCCTCAAGACTTAAGTTGTTTATCATTAAAGAAAACTTTGCTAATCCAGAGTAGACTGAAAGTGTTAAGCTACTGTTTCTTACCTGGAAATCAAAATGCTTGGCCAACCTACATAAACATATCCTAGTGTACTGGTGAACTTAAGTTCCTTCATGTTTAGCTCTCAACCTCAAACATTACATGAAATTAATTATTATCTCCTTCTTTTCAGTTAGTGTGTTATATATAATAAAGTTACCTTCAAAACAGTTTTCATATTATTCCATAAAATTAAATTTTGCCTTCATTCTTATCATAAGAAAATAAATTTCACATATAAAAATGTAGGCCTTAATACTTTTCTCATTCATAAAATGATCGAGGAAAGTATAACATCTCTAGGATCACTTCTGTCACATCTCATGTCAAAGATTGTAATCTAGAAATAAATAAAAATAAAGCCTATTTAATAATTGATTTTCAAATTTTTTTGCTGTATTTAACAAATTTACTTCCAAACGCCTGTCAAATTTTTAGTTTAGAACTTTGTTCTAATGTTTATACCTTAAATGAAATTTTAGATTCCAGTGAAAAAATATTTGATTATATTCTGTATATTGATTTACCATCATCAAAATTTATGTTCCCTCACAAAACATATTTATTTTGGTAAAATCTATAAAGTGCCTCTTAGAACTCTGTAATACATTAGTTTTGATAGTTTGCCATTTAGATCATGCCTTTGAACATAGGGACAATATTTGTCACATAGAAGTACTTAAGTAGTAAAATATTAACGAATTAAAGAGTTATACTTAGGTTAATGCTTTCTCATATTAGGTTCTTAAAACATAATTGCTGATTGTGCTTTTATTAATTCCTGTACACTTCCTTTTAAAATACTGAGTTAAGAGGGTGCCTGGGTGGCTCAGTTGGTTGAGCGTCCAACTCGGCTTGTGGGTTCAAGCCCCGCATCAGGCTCTGTGCTGACCATTAGCTAGGGCAGCCTGAAGCCTGTTTCGGATTCTGTGTCTCTTTCTTTCCCTGCCCCTCCCCTCTTCACGCTCTCTCTGTCTCTCAAAAATTAAGTAAATGTAAAAAAATTTTTTTTAATACTGAGTTAAGATGTTTTCTTCAGAAAAGGGTTTTAGATGTCTTTAAATGTCGATTTATTTATTTATTTAATGTTTATATTTGAGAGACAGAGGGAGATAGAGCATGAGCGGGGTAGGGGCAGAGAGAGAGGGAGACACAGAATCCGAAGCAGGCTCCAGACTCTGAGTTGTCAGCACAGAGCCTAATGCCGACCTTGACCTCACAAACTGTGAGATCATGACCTGAGCCGAAGTCGAACGCTGAGCCACCCAGGTGCCCCTAAGTATCGATTTAAAGGAAATTAACAATAATGAAAAATTATTCTAGCTGGCAATGAGGACTTCTATCAAATTTACCAATAAATATAGTATAACTATTCGTACTCCTATCCTTCTATAACACCATCTTTTTCTTCTTTTCTTTCTGGGTTATGTCTTTACATGGACAGGGATTATACAATGGAGAGAACTTGGTAGGGATTCTCATAGCTGGGTTCTCATGTTGTTACTTCCCTCACGATTTTCTCTAGTGACAGAAATGATTCTAAGGATTCTAAGGAGCTCCAAGTCAATCTCACACAGATTCAGGAATATTGCACTCTGACAATCCTAATCCTGCCTGCTCCAACTGAGACAAATGCAGTTAAAAGTCACTCTAATAAAGCTTCTTATAAAGAGTTAATAAAATCATGACAAAACATCACCGATCTATGGTGAAATCTGTGATAACTTTAGATTATTTTTTCTGTAAACATACAATAGGCACTGAATCTTAAAAGTAGTAGAAAAAACATTATGGACAGAGGAGATAGCATAGCTCATTTTGACTACAGAGTAGTCTGGAGAGGTAATGTAGCACCCAGACTGAGGCTGTCCAATAGCAATATAAAAGAGCAATATGTGTAATTTGTAATTTCTAAAATAATTGTGATAATGTGTGTAACTTAAAATTTTCTATATTCATATTAATAAACTGGTAAAATTAATTTTAATATTATATTTTAAGTAAATATATTTAAAATAAAAATTTCTCATTAAAATATATGTGAGGTAATACATGTGTTAATTAACTAGATAGTGGGAATCCTTTCACAATTTATACACATCACGACAATATACATTTTAAATATCTCACAACTTAGTCGATTATACCTCAATAAAGATCAAAAAATTCAAATATTATTCAATGTATAATCCATATACACAAATTTATGAAATATTCTATTTTTTAAACTAAGCCTTCAAAATCTGGTTCGTATTTTACAACACATCTTAATTCAGATGCAAAATTGTCAATGGTTAAAGTGAAATTTAGTCCTACTAAAACAATAAAATTATGTTTAACACGAAACTAATGTATACTGTTTCAGTTTTTAAAGTAATTTAATTTAATTAAAAATTCATTCATAGTAACCACATTTTACGTGCTCCATAGCCACACATGACAAATAGTTGCCATATGAATTAGTGCAGATCTAGATCATTCAAGACAATATGAGGAGGCCTCTCTCTGGTAATTCAAGGGGAAATAAAAAGATTAAAACTATATAGGTAATTCTGAACATGTCTGAAGCAACCAAGAAAGAGGAAGTGGTCCTCTGTTGTTGTCTAGAAAGTGGATAAACCACAAAATGGATAGGCTCTTGCAGAGATAACTATGATTTATCAATTAGCATTTAAATACCATCTTTACAAGCTTATTTCTGAAAAGATGCTTCCTTACTTCCCTCCTTCTCTTAGTAAAATTGTGATTATTACAGTCCCCAAGGATACCTGAGTTATCATTTCTGATTTCTCCAGTGTCTCTTTGATGTTATTTATCACCTATCTATCTATCTATATCTATCTATTTATCTATCTATCTATCATCATCTATCATCATACTCTATCTCCCTAAAGAGGCACTAAGTATTATTCCATTCTCAGTTTGAAAACATCTTCAATATCGGTTCCCTCCTTTCATTTTCCACGGATACCACTCTAGTCCAGGCTTTATGCTTAATCATATCACACTTGCTGAATTGCTACAAAATCTTTCCCACTGATGCTATTCCAGTCTCTCCCATCTAACCCATACTGTATACTTCCATTACATTAACCTTTCTAGGACATCATTTTCATGATCTGACTCCTCTATTAAAAACATGTTCACAAGCTTTCATCTGTGCCCAGAATTAACTCCTCATTGTTCATACTGCTATGTGTGTGTGTTGGGGGCAGGGGGTTGTGTGTATGTGTTTACTTCTCAGTCATTTTGGTACCAAATTAAACTTTTCCCATTTCTGTTCTTCAATTCTTTATAAATGATTTTCTCTCTCCTCCTATCTACTGTGATCTCCTTAAAGGTAAGAGTTGCATATTGCTCTTACCATAGAACCCTCAATATGTTATGTTGTATTTGCACAATGGTGCTTAATGAATATTTGTTAATTTGAAATAAATACAATGGAATCCTTGCTGACAAATTGTCTTATATATTTACTGGATAAGAACATGAAGAGTTTAGGTCACAGAAGCAAATAAACTTTTATATAAATTATACTAACTTAGAATAATGTCCATGCCAACATATATTTTAATTTACAATCAACATGATCAACAAACCCCCCTAGAAGCTAACTTCTTTTTAAACTATCATGTTACTTTGTTTTCAATTGACAAGATTTTGTTCATTTTTGGGGGGCAACATTTTTTAATAAATCTTGTGACTGAAGAAAATAAAGGAAACAGGATTAAATTAAAACATGTACCATTATTTAATATGGAGTAATAGCAACTTTATATCACCATCAACAAAAATTAGACTTCTTACTTTGAGTGAATAAAGAGGTTCGCCATTTTCTAGAAAATGGTGTTGAAAGGGAAATCATTTGAACAAATTTGTTCAATGAAACTCTTTGAGCCCATGGACAGATAAAAGCTTTTATTTTTGAGAAAAGTAACATTTGTTTTTTGAAAATTCCAGCAATGAGTAAGAAAAAATATTTTATGACTTTTAGTAGGAGGAAGTTGGTTTGAGGAATTAAAAAAATAAAGTCACAGTATTAAATTCTCTGGTGTTTAAATAATTTATTTGATATTTGCTATGTGTGCATTCATTTCAATCCTTGACACACTTATCTTCCATACATGAAAAACAGTGGTCTATTTAAGAGACCTTAACAAATGACAATATTTTTGAAATGTACTTTATAAATACAAATATTTAAAAGAGAAGGGAGAAAACTTTTGAATGAGTAGACAATAAAATTCTGAGCATTTCTAATTTACAAAAGTATGCCTACGTTTTTTCACTAAATGCATACAACCACTTAAAAATATGTGTGTATGTGTATGTGTATACACACACACAGTACAGAAACATTTCAAAGTGGCAAGTTTTTAGTGCACTGTCAAAGTGCTACGATAACTGTCATCCATAGACATTCACGTGCAAACAATACTGGACTAGTACACTAGAGCAAATAAGAGAATATTAGTTAGCAGAACTCTGTGGCAAAAACTTTTTTAAAAAGAAAATAAACAGAAATCTACTTCTCATCTGAGCAATATATAAAATAATCTCCTTTATCATCTGAGTCATATATACATACATACACACACAGTATTTTCTAGGATGAGAAAACAGTGGCAGGAAAAAGACCTATCCATTAAAAAATAAAAAAAAGAAAGGCATAGCAAGGACTGGAATGCATGTGCATGGGAGTGGAGTGTGGATAAATTTAAGCAGAAAGTAACAGAAATCAAACGGAATGAATGACTGAAGCTGGAGGAGTGGAAAAGGAGAGGTGAAAATAATTTCTCTTTGTTTTAAACTATGTATAGAACTGTCAGTCACTAACCAAAGCCCATCTGGAATATAAATTGGCTAAATTGTCATGAGTCATATCACAGACTTTGCCAAATTCACAGGGTTGTTCTGAATTTTGTTCCACAAAATTGAAAAGCTGCACTCACATAAGACAGTTTACACAATATTCAGATTCATTCTATCTTTTTAACTCTGAGAAAATGCAAACAATGAGCTCCTCAGACCACAGAAGGAGGGAAATCTTCTCTATTTCATTATCAGAGCTTCATACAATAGCAGACTCCACAATCACAGTGAAGTCTGACTTTGGAAGCAGAGCAAAGATAGTGACAAATTCATCTAACAGAAAGAGATGCAGATATACCTGTGAGCAATATCTCCTCTCCTGGCATTTTCCCAGAGAAATTCCTGGAAGTAGGGGGTAATTATTCAGGGGAGAAAAAGAGATTCAATCCTGCCTTAATCTAAACCTCTGAAAATTTATTGCCTAACATGAATAGGATTAAATTATCTCATTTTCTCCCTTACAGTAGGGAGGACTGAGAGGATAAAAAATAATATAAATTCCTCAAAATATGCCAAAGCACATAATACTTTTCCTTACATATTAAAAACTGGAATAGAAGAAAATTCTAAAGTATGTTAGGTATGTGTATACATTGCTATGATCATTTGACAGCTGGGAGATTGAGGCTTAGATATCACTTATCCCACACAAATCTGACCCTGGGTTTGTTACCTGTCAAAATTCAGGCTGGCAATTTCAACAAAAACAAATCCTTCCCTCATTTAAAAAGGTAAGGAAGTTATATAAATGGGGAGAACAGCCAACATTTCTTTATTATCCTTTTTTTTTCTTGTTAATTATATCACTGTTTAAGAAAATATTCCGGCATTGGGCATCTGGGTGGCTTAGTCAGTTAAGTGTCCGACTTGGGCCAAGGTCATGATCTCCCAGCTTGTCAGTTCTAGCCCCGCATTGGGCTCTGTGCTGACAGCTCAGAGCCTAGAGCCTGCTTTGCATTCTGTGTCCCTCTCTCTCTCTGGTCCTCCCCCACTCATGCTCGGTCTCTCACTCTCTCACACACACACAAAAATAAATAAACATTAAAATATTTTTAGAGAAAATATTCTGGCAATGAATATTTCTATTAAACTTTTATAAATGCCTTAAGCAGCATTTCCTCCTCCATTACTAGTAATTCTACAAAAACAATCCATGATATCAGAAACACAGGTAATCATGAGTAAATGCATTCATCAGCAGCAACTGCAGATATCACAAAAAGAGAACGAGATATTATGTACCACCTGACAAAAAGAACACAACATGACCCAGGAAATATTCCTGCCCAAAAATCATATTTCCAATCTGATCAAGTCTCTAGATCCAACTACCAAATTAAGGAAACATAGGGTAGAGGAATTTAACACCAGAAGGATGTAACCACAAAAATTTAAGATTGTGGCAAATGCTACATGTAAAACAATCTGTGCAAGTTAAGAGACAAAGGGGAAACACAGATTAAAAAGACACTTAAGAGATTTACTGGAGCCCTATATTTAAAATATTAAAATAAATATCATTTATGTGACAATTGCAAATTGAATCTAACTGGATATTTATTGGTATTAAGGAGTTATTGTAAACTTTAAGTATGATAATGAAACTGTAATTTTTTCTCAAAGAGCTCATACTCTATAGAACTATATATAGAATAATTATGGTTGAAATTATGTAACATCTGGTATTTATTACAAAATAATTATTGAAAAGGGTTAGAGTGAAAATTAGATAAACAAAATTGTGAATTGATTATAGTTGATTTTGGCAGCAAAGCATATGGCTGTTTCTTATACCATTATGCATGTTTGAAAAAAAAGCACATCCAACACCATCACTAAAAAATGTCCTAATTTTTTCCAAGGAAGTAAGCTTATTATCAAGGAAGCACAGGATTAAAAATACCTTAGAAACAATCTATTTAAACCACCTCATTTTATAAGTAAGCAAATTAAGGCTCAGATAGGTTAAGTTACTTACTCAGGGTTACACAACTTGACATGAGTCAAGGTCATAATTTAAAAATCTTCAGACTTGTAGCCCAGGACTTTGTTCTTTTTCAAACCTATAAGAAATATCTGCATTTAAACATTTAGTTCAGAATACCCTTAAAATTGAGTGTAATTCATAAAAGTAAGCCATGTGGCAAGGAATTAACAGTTGGTTCATACCAAAAATGAGCCGCCAGTCACTGTGATAAGATCTGTTTCTTTCTGAGAACCATGGTTTCCTGCTGGATTGGAGAATCCAAACTGGGTTTCTTCCTCCTGTCCAAAGAAGTCAGAGTCATGATGTGCATTCCATTCTGCTTTGGTTGGCGTCAGGAGT
>PJEM01017168.1:8860-23168 GCA_004023845.1 Helogale parvula | reverse complement strand
ATTCATTAATCAGTTCTAGAAGGCTTCTGGTGGAGTCAATTGGGTTTTCCATGTAGAGTATCATGTCATCTGCAAAAAGTGAAAGTTTGACTTCTTCTTTGCCAATTCTGATGCCTTTTATTTCCTTTTGGTGTCTGATTGCTGATGCTAGGACTTCCAGCACTATGTTAAACAGCAGTGGTGAGAGTGGACACCCCTGTCATGTTCCTGATCTCAGGGGGAAAGCTCTCAGGTTTTCCCCATTGAGGATAATATTGGCTGTGGGCTTTTCATAAACGGCTTTTATGTTTAGGTAAGTTTCTTCTATTCCAACTTTCTCAAGGGTTTTTTTCCCCTTCTTTTGTTAATGTGATGGATCACATTGATGGATTTGCGAATATTGAACCAGCCCTATAACCCAGGAATGAATCCCACTTGATCATGATAGATAATTCTTTTTATATGCTGTTGAATTCGATTTGCTAGTATCCTGTTGAGTATTTTTGCATCTGTATTCATTAAGGATATTGGTCTGTAGTTCTCTTTTTTGGCTTGGTCTCTGGTTTGGGTATCAAGGTGATGCTGACTTCGTAGAATGAGTTTGGAAGTTTTCCTTCTATTTCTATTTTTTGGAATAGTTTGAGAAGAATGGGTATTAGCTTTGCTTTAAATGTCTGGTAGAATTCCCCTGGGAAGCCATCTGGCCCTGGGCTCTTATTCGTTGGGAGATTTTTGATAACAGATTCAATTTCTTCACTGGTTATTGGTCTATTCATGCTTTCTATCTCTTTCCGTTTGAATTTTGGCAGTGCATGTGCATTTAGGAATTTGTCCATTTCTTCTGTGTTGTCCAGTTTGTTGGCATATACTTTTTCATAGTAATCTCTGATGATTGCTTGTATTTCTAAGGGATTGGTTGTAATAGATCCTTTCTCATTCATGATTTTATCTATCTGGGTGCTCTCTCTCTTCTTTCTGAGGAGCCTGGCTAGAGGTTTATCGATTTTGTTTATTTTTTCAAAGAACCAACTCTTGGTTTCATTGATCTGCTCGACTGTTCTTTTGGATTCTATATTGTTTATTTCTGCCCTGATCTTTATTATTTCTTTTCTTTTGCTGGGTTTGGGGTGCTCTTGCTGCTTGCCTTCTAGTTCTAGTAGGTGCTCTGTTACATTTTGAATTTGCGCTTTTTCTAGTTTTTTGAGATTGGCCTGGATTGCAATATACTTTCCTCTTAGCACTGCCTTTGCTGCATCCCAGAGATTTTGGATTGTTGTATATTCGTTTTCATTGGTTTCCATATATTTTTAAATTTCTTCTCTAATTGCCTGATTAATGGAATCATTCTTTAGTAGGGTGGTTTTTAACCTCCACATTTTTGGAGGTTTTCCAGACTTTTTCCTGTGGTTAATTTCAAGTTTCATAGCATTGTGATCTGAAAGTGTGCATGGTATGATCTCTATTCGTTTATACTTATGGAGGGCTGCTTTATGCCCCAGTACGTGATCTATCTTGAGAATGTGCCATGTGCCCTCGAGAAGAAGGTGAATTTCCTATCTTCAGGATGCAGAGTTCTAAATATATCTATCAGTTCCATCTGTTCCAATGTATTGTTCAGGTCCATTGTTTCTTTAGTGATTTTCTGTCTGTTTGATCTATCCATTACTGTCAGTGGAGTATTAAAGTCTCCTGCAGTTAGCACATTTTTGTCAATAAGATTGTTTCTTTCTGTGATTAATTGTTTTATGTATTTGCGCGCTCTCAAATTTGGCGCATAGATATTTATAATTGTTAGCTCTTCCTGATGGAGAGATCCTGTAATTATTATGTAATGTCCTTCTTTATCTCTTGTTACTGCCTTTACTTTAAAGTCCAGTTTGTCTGATACAAGTATGGCTACTCCAGCTTTCTTTTGGCTTCCGGTCGCATGATAGATACTTCTCCATCCCTTTACTTTCAACCTGAAGGTGTCTTCCGGTCGAAAATGAGTCTCTTGTAGACAGCTGATAGATGGGTTTTGTTTTTTTATCCATTCTGCTACCTTGTTTCGTTTGGTTGGAGCATTCAGTCCATTTACATTCAGTGTTATTATTGAGAAATGTGGGTTTAGAGTCATTGTGTTCTCCCTAATAGAGTCCCTCTTAGGATTTCCTGTAGGGCTGGTTTGGTGGTCATGAATTCTCTCAATTTTTGTTTATTTGGGAACGCTTTTATCTCTCCTTCTATTTTGAATGACAGGCTTGCTGGATAAAGGATTCTTGGCTGCATGTTTGCTCTGTTCATCACATTGAAGATTTCCTGCCATTCCTTCCTGGCCTGACAGGTTTCATTCGATAGGTCTGTAACCATTCTGATAGGTTTCCCTTTGTATGTGAGGGCCCTTTTCTCCCTAGCTGCTTTCAGAATTCTCTCTTTATCTTTATATTTTGCCAGTTTCACTATGATAATGTCTTGCCGAAGGCCGATTCAAGTTACGTCTTAAGGGAGTTCTTTGTGCCTCTTGAATTTGAATGTCTGTTTCTTTTCCCAGATTTGGGAAATTCTCAGTTATAATTTGGTCTAGTATCCCTTCAGGACCTTTCTCTCTGTTTCCTCTTCAGGAATTCCTATGATACGGATGTTGTTCTGCTTGATTGTATCACTCGTGTCTCGAATTCTCCTTTCCTGCTCCTGGATTAATTTCTCTCTCTTTTTTTCAGCTTCCTCTCTTGCTATAACTATATCTTCTAATTCACCTATTCTTCTCTCTGCCTCATCAATCCTTGAGGTGTTTGCCTCCGGTTTGTTATTCACCTCATCTATAGCCTTTTTTCACTCATCACACCTATTTTCAAAGTGCCTAGTCATTGTCAGTTGATTCTTTGATGCTTTTCTCAACCCCAGCGATTAATTTTATGACAGGTTTTAAAAATTCTTGATCTGGTATGTTGTCTAGATCTGCCTTGAGCAATTCTGTGGCTGTGACTTTTTTCTGGAGGTTCTTCGGGGAGAGTTCCTTAGTTTTGTCATTTTTGCTAGTTTTCTGTCTCTTTTCACCTTTAGAAAGCTCGTTGTGCACTGTGCACCTGTTAATATTTCTCTGTTAAAGGAGGCTTATTGACTGTCCAGGGTCTGTCATTTCCGGAAATATTCTTTTCATGGTGTCTCTCAGTTTCTCTTGTGCCTTTGAATATTTTATTTCCCTACTCAGCAATATTTGGGACTTGCTGTCATGCACACTTTGGCTTGTTTCTTGGTGTAGCCCTAAGAAGGAAAACAGACAGACAAACACAGAGGGAACAGTAACACACAAACGCACAGACAAATCAAACAAACAAACACATTAAAAGGGGGAAAGAAAGGAAAGAAAATGGAGAGGAAAGAGACAAAAAGAAGAGAAGAAGAAAATAACAAAATAACTAAATAAATAAATAAATAAAGGGGGCCAGAGAAACAAAGGACCGTGGATAGTCTAAAAGTGTATGACTAGTTGAGGGGAGAGGTAGGGATGAGATATAGGAGAATATATCTGGATTGCAAGAAGGTAAAAATAGGGAGAAAGGAGAAAGGAAAATAAGGAGTAAAAATTTTTAAAAATTTAAGTAAAAAAAAGTAATAATAATAAAAAATACGTATAGAAAAAGCAGAAAAGAAAAAATGAAGAAGAGAGAAAAAAAATTATTAAAATAGAAATAGCAGTTCCGCATCGTGGATAGGTGTGGTTTGGTGTGGTAGGTCTTGGAGGCTGCTCTCAGAGGCTCAGCCTTGGTGTCTGCAGAGATTAGATAGGCCGCACGCCAAGCTCCGCTGCACTAGGCACTGTAGGCTACTCTATGAGTCTGATCTCCTTGTGCCGCAGTTGAGCCGAGTTGTATTTTCCAGGTCTGCCACGGTTCAATGTTTCAGTCCATGCACTTCTATGCTACCACAGATGAGTTGTATTTGCTTTGGTGGCTGGCTTCTTATTGGGAGGAATTGGTTTATCTTGGCTCAGGCAGGGATTTTGGCTGCCCCTGCCTGAGGCGAGATGCGCGGCAGGAAGTGAAGTGCGCAGCAGGAGATGAAGCGCGTGCACACCATCACGGACCTACCCCCAGCTGGGATCGGGTTCGTGTTGGGGGAGGAATGAGTGCGCAGCTGTTGCCGGAGGCAGGCAAAGGGCGCTGCCGGAAATGAGCTGGCAGTTCCTGCGGCCTGCGCGCGCAGCCAGGTCTCCACAGCCGCCAACTCCCTGCCGGGATCGCGCAGAGGTGGGAGCTATTTTTTCCCTGTTGGCACCCGGCATTTGGGATTCACACGGCCAGTGCTGGGGGGGAGATACGCCGTGGAAATGAGGTGCGTGCTCCCACTCCCAAAACCAAGGTCGAGGTGAGTACCCCTGACACCGCTACTGCTGCGGCCACGGACTCCTCGCCAAGATGGCGCAGGGCTGGAACCTGTTCCTTCCCTTGTGCCACCTGGGTTCGGGATTTAGGGTACCCAGCAGTTATCTATGGAGTGAGCTTCTCTCTCCAAGCGTGGTTAAGCGTTCCTTACCTCTTCCCCAGAGACAGTACTATGAGCATGTTCAATCTCTCTGTCTTTTCCCTTTGTCTCTCGGGCTCCGCGTGCTTGCCCTGCGTTTGGCTGGGGCTCCCACCTCCCCTGCCCTTCTCGGGCTGGCCCGTTTTCTAATCTCCCCAGTTCGTACTCACTCACTCACTCAGGTATCCTTGAGGTTGTCTTGTTTCTGGATTCCGTATTTTCTCCTTCCGCTCTTGCAGATGAGAGTAATGTCCTTCTCAGTTCGATAGATGGGGCAGACGAAGTGTACAGAGCTCCCTTCCTCTCCGCCATCTTGGCTCCTCCCAAAGACTTTAGTTTTGAAGTTTTATTTATTTTGAGAGAGAGAGAGAGAGAGAGAGAGAGAACACAATCCAGGGAGGAATAGAGAAAGAGGGAGACACAGAGAATCTCAAATAGGCTCCACACTGTTCAGTGCAGAACCCAATGTGAGGCTTGAACCACAAACCATGAGATCATAACCTGAACCGAAATCAAGAGTTGGACGCTTACCTGACTGAGCCACCCAGGTGCCACTGTTTCATTTTCTTAAGTAACCTCTACGCTTGAATTCACAACCTGGAGATCAGGGGTCACATTCTCTACCCACTGTGCCAGCCAGGGCGCCTCTGATTTGTTTTGGGAAAGATTTCATGGTTACTTAGTCTGGCTGTAGATGCATATGCTGAAAGAGTTCTCTCAGGTCTTACTTAGATTTCAATAGCAGAAATAAGTTGGTATTTATATGTATCGTTAAGGAGCAGTAATTACCTAGTAACTGCTTACCTTTTCATATTCCTAATGCTGTCTTTGATAGGAAACAGTTCTGAAGTTTAATGAGTAAAATTTATTAGTCTTTTTTTTATGGTTAGTGTATTTGTGACCCGTATCAGAAATCATTGCTTACCCCACTGTCAAAAGCTATATATCTTCTGGAAGCTTATTATTTTACTATCAATCTTTGTGGAATTTTTGTATATTTTGTACATGATGTGAGGTAGAAATAAGGACCATTTTTTTCCATATGGATTTTCTATTTAATCAATACTATTTATTGAAAACACTGTTACTGCATAGGAGCCCTTGACATATATAAATAAGTATGTCCTTTTGTGCATTTTCCTTTATTTTTTTAATGGTTATTTTGAGGGAAAGAGAGAGGAAGATACCAAATCCCAAACAGTCTCTGCAGAGCCAGACGTGAGACTCAAACCCATAAACCATGAGATCATGACCTGGGCTGAAATCAAGAGTCTGCCACTTAACCAACAGAGTCCCCCAGGCGCCCCGGTCTTCCTTGGTTCCTAACAGAGACACCTGTTGCTGTACATTTCCCTCTCCGTGTGCTGCAACCCCTGTGATCCACTGCTGTTGTGTTTAAGCAGCAGGTATCTTTTAAGGAGATTTAAAAGAAAAATAACTCCTTCGTATTGATTTCACACATTTACAATTTCTAGGGTTCTTTATTGTTTGAATAGCTCTCTATTTCCATCTGATGTCATTTTTTTTTCTGTATGAATGGTTTACTTCCCCTCTGGCAGTCACTAGTTGGTTGTATTTATGGGTTCGTTTCTGCTTTGTTTGGTTTTTTAGATTCCACATATAATAAATGAAATCATATGTATTTGTCTTTCGATGACTTACCTCACTTAGCATAATACCCTGTAGGTCCACCCACATCTTTGCAAATGTGTGCCTTCATCTCTGAAAGATATTTTTGCTGGCATAAAATCCTAAGTTAACCATTTTTCTTTCAATACTTAAGGGTGTTGCTCACATAGTTTGCTTTATTTCTGATTAGAAGTCAGCTGTCATTCACATCTTTTGTCCAAGGAGCGTTATGTATCTCTTTTTCTCTGACTGCTAAGGTTTTCCTCTTAATCAGTAGTTTTAAACCGTTTATGTAGTTCTTTTTCTTTCTTTTTAAAATTTAATTTATTTTTAAATTTTACATCCAAGTTAGTTAACATATAGTGCAACAGTGATTTCAAGAGTAGATTTCTTAATGCCCGTAACCCATTTAGCTCACCCCCCCTCCCACAGTCCCTCCAGTAACCCTCTGTTGTTCTCCATATTTAAGTGTGTCTTATATTTTGTCCCCTTCCCTGTTTTTATATTATTTCTGCTTCCCTTCACTGATGTTCATGTGCTTTGTATCTTAAAGTCCTCATATGAATGAAGTCATGTGATATTTGTCTTTCTCTGACTGACTAATTTCACTTAGCATAATACCCTCTAGTTCCATCCATGGAGTTGCAAATGGAAAGATTTCATTCTTTTTGATTGCCGAGTAATACTTCATTATATAAATATATATATATATAATGTGTGTGTATTATATATAATGTATATATTATATATATATATATATATTCCATTATATACATCCCATGTACACACACTACATCTTTATCCATTCATCCATTTTTGGACATTTGGGCTCTTTCCATACTTTGGCTATTGTCACTAGTGCTGCTATAAACATTGGGGTCCATGTGTCCCTTCAAAACAGCACACCTGTATCTCTTGATAAATACCTAGGAATGCAATTGCTGTGTTGTAGGGCAGTTCTATTTTTAAGTTTTTGGGGAATCTCTATACTGTTTAATTTTTTGAGGAATCGCCATACTGTTTTCCAGAGTGGCTGCACCAGTTTGCATTCCCAGCAGCAGTGCGAAAGCCATCCTCTTTCTCTGCATCCTCGCCAATGTCTTTTGTTTCCAGAGTTGTTAATGTTAGCCATTCTGACAGATGTGGGGTGGTATCTCATTGTGGTTTTGATTTGTATTTATTTCCCTGATGATGAGTGATGTTGAGTATTTTTTCATGTGTTGTTGGCCATCTGGATGTGTTCTTTGGAGAAGTGTCTATTCATGTCTTCTGCCCATTTCTTCACTGGATTGTTTGTTTTTTGACTGTTGAATTTGATACGTTCTTTATAGATTTTGGATATTAACCCCTTATCTGATATGTCATTTGCAAATATCTTCTCTCATTCCATCAGCTGCCTTTTAGGTTTGCTGATAGTTTCCTTTGCAGTGCAGAAGCGTTTTATGTTGATGACATCACAATAGTTGATTTTTGCTTTCATTTCCCTTGCCTCCCGGAGATATGTTGAGTAAGAACTTGCTGTGGCCAAGGTCAAATAATTTTGCCTACTTTCTCCTCGAGGATTTTGATGACTTTCTGCCTTACATTTAGGTCTTTCATCGAGTTTTAGTTTATTTTTGTGTATGGTATAAGAAAGTGGCCCAGGTTCATTTTTCTGTATGTCATTGTCCAGTTTCCCCCATACCACTTGCTGAAGAGACTGTCTTATTCCGTTGGATATTCTTTCCTGCTTTGTCAAAGATGAGGTGGCTGTATGTTTGTGGACCCATTCTGGATTCTCTATTCTGTTTCATTGACATGAGTGTCTGTTTTTGTGCCACATGTAGTTCATTTTCTTTGACATTTTGGATCTGTACATTTATAATTTTCATGAAATTTAGAAAAATTTTTGCCAAGGTTTTTTCAGTTATTTTCTTCCCCCTTCTATTTGAGAAACTTGTTACACATATTTTAGGCTGCTTAAAATTATCCCACAGCTTATGATGTTCTGTTCACTTTTTTTCCCAGTCTGTTTTTTCCTCTGTTTCATTTTGCAGAGTTTCTGTTGAGCAATCTTCTGGTTCATTAATCTTTTCTTCTGTGGCACCTAATTTGCCATCAATCCCATTCAGTATAGTTTTCATATTAGATCTTGTATTTTTCATCTCTAGAAATTTGTTTTGGGTCTCCTTAACATTTATTGTCCATGTCTCTCCTTGACACAGTCATGATGACTACCTTCTCAAACGTGAAATATAGTTATAATAACTGTTCATCAATTCTGGTTTACCAGTTTGTCATTTGTATCATTTGTGGGCCTGTTTCTATTGATTGGTTTTTCTCCTATTTATGGGTCCTATTTTCCTATTTATTTGGATGCCTGATCATTTTTTAAAATTTTTATTTATTCATTTTGAGAGAGAGAGAGAGAGTGGGAGGGGCGGAGGGTGAGAGAATCCCAAGCAGGCTCCACAGTGTAAGCACCTAGGCTGACACGGGGCTCGAACTCGCAAACCAAAAGGCAACTGATGGAATGAGAGAAGGCAAATGATGTATCAGATAAAAGGGTAGTATCCAAAACCTATAAAGAACTTATCAAATTCAACAGCCAAAAACCAAATAATCCAGTGAAGAAATGGGCTCGTGACCTGAGCCAAAGTTGGACGCTTAACCAACTGAACCACCAGGTGCCCAAAGCAAGCTCTCTTTTATTTCACAGATAAGGAAGGAAAGTAACATACCAAGAATGTAGTAGGTGCCAGGCCTTGTCACTGCTGGTAAATGATGGACACTGGCCTTTCCCTGCCCCGTTTGCTACTTTTCCTCTGCAACTAGGTGTGAAATACTAATGTCAAAGCATCTTAGAAGTGGGAGGCATGTTGGAGATTTTCTCATTCAGGACCATACCAGGAATGGTCTGGTCTGTGGACCTGTGCAGGTCTGCAAACTGCTGGTTACTGGTCCACAACAAGATAAGCCTGGAAATTGCCAATAAGTTTTGAATACTTTTGTAAGGCTGGAACATGCCTCAACATCCAGGTACATCTCTCCATTCACTGTGAACTTGAGAACTGCTGATCTAGTCCCTCCCTGCTATAATTTAAGGAGTCTTTTCACATAACAGCTTTGGCAAGTGATTATCTACCTGAGCTTTACTTTCCCGTTAAGACTTGTTGTTCTTTTTTTCTATTAATAGCCCTTCTGTTCTCCTACTTATGCAAGTTCAAAGTCATTGAGTCATTATTGACTTTCTTATCCTTCATATCCAGTCACCAAATTGAGTCAATTCTTTTATGATAATGGCCCTTACATGTCTTATTCTTTCTATTATCTCTGTGGCCTTTTACTTACAGTCACTCCCTTGTCCTTCAGTTGCTGGTTCTGGGCTGTGAAATCTGTACTTCTTCCCTGACTGTGCTCCTGTTTATCATGTCCAATGGTTTTCCCGCTGCTGCCTTTGATACCTCATCTGTACTTTCAATTCTTTATGTCTGAAATGGAATTTATTTCCTGCCCCAGATCTGCTCTTGTTCTGTGCCCTGGTCTTCGGTGATGGAAACTGTCATGTGATTCTTGTCCCTTCCATCTTCGTGTCCCAGTTGACAAGGTCTGCCTTTTATACAGCAGTCCTGCTGTGTCACCCCCGTGTGGGTTCTCGTCACCTGTTACCTGGAGTTTCAGAGTCATTTCCTCCCTGCCCTTTTCCCCAGTCTCTTCCTCATTTCCATCTGCTGAAGGTGTACTCTTTCTTACACCTGTCTGTTACTGTTACTTATTTTCTTCCAGCTCTACGAGGTTCTTCACTGCCTGTAGAATAAAGGTGAAAGTCTACCTTTCCCACTATCACTCCCCTATGGACCCTACACCTTAGCCAAGCCGAGCTCCTTGGTCCTTGGTGTTCCCTATCCTGTCCATCTTTGAAGCCTGGCTTGTGTTCCTTTATCCTTGTGAGGTGCCCTTTTTCTTCTTCTTTTTAAATTCTGCCCTTTCTTCATAGTTCAGTGCTGTTGTCATCTCTGTGAAGCCTCTGATCCAGGGGCGCCTGGGTGGCTCGGTTGGTTAAGCCTTTTACTCTTGTTTTTGGCTTAGGTTATGATCTCTGGGTTCATGAGATCGAGTCCCACACGGGCTTCTTGCCAACAGTGCAGAGCCTGCTTGGGATTCTCTCTCTCTCTCCCCCACTCTCCCAAAATAAATAAATAAAACATTTGTGAACAAAAAAGCCAAAGCCTCTCATCCAGCATTCTTGCTAGTGAACTTCAGTAGCGCTTGGGCCTTATCTGTAACTCTCTATGTCACGTGTTGTTCCCTGCCTTGTGTTAAGGATATTAATAGCACCTACTGGCTCAACTAGAGCTTGCGGACGAAATCCTGCTGTGGGACTTAGGGGAACAATTCAGAATAAAGATTCCTAGGCCTCATTCCGTGGAAATTCTGGTTCAGTAGATCTAGAATAGGTCTTGGGACCTCCAATTGTGAAAAGCTCCTAGATATTTCTAATTTAAGATCAGCTATATGAATCATTGGTGAGCCTGTCCCACGGTTTTAGTTACTGATTGATTGTCTTTTGAATTATTTACCTTCGGGGTTGTGTTTATCTTTTCTAAACTGCATTGAGAACTGCGTACATTTTTTTTTCCTCCTCCATAGTACTCAACATAATAGTAAATGTTGAATAAATGAAAAGATTGAAGTAAGATCCTTCAGGTAGTATGTTTGTAGTAGAAACTATACCCAAGAGAACATGTTTCTTAGGACACTAAGACTGGAAATTTACAGAGTAGCCTCTTATGGGCTATTCTGAAGGGAAAGGGAATGGTACCACTTAGGAAGTTAAGAGAAACCAAGCAGTGATTTACAGAAAATTAGTAAAATCGTAAGGAGTGGTAGTATCACACATGTGCTGTTTGAAGAAGGTAAAGTAACCCGGGTTAGTTTTTGAGTCTGTGTACATTATTCGTAACAGTAAAAAGGGAGGTTCCGTTGGTTCCGTTTGTTCCGTAGAAGAGTGAGCTTGTGAACCTCACCAGGGTAGACACTGCCCGCTTAGCCACAGCGCTCCTCCTTGTTGAGCCTCGATGTGGCCTCAACATCCTTCTCAAGGTAGCAGGCCAGTGGGGTCCACTGGTCACCCAAACTTACCATCATGACAGAAAACACCTGGGTCATCCGTGATATGTAAAATGTTGTTCCGGATGTCTCCTGTGCTTAAAAAGGTATAATAACAAATACTGTGGAATGGTTGTGATCCCTGCAGTCAACATTCTTAAAGTGCTTTAGCAAGAAAAGGGCAGTTAAAACCAGCACACGTGAAAGGGCAGCTCTTCGAGAAGGCGCTGCCGGAATTCGCTGCTCTTTCTGGTATGACCTCTCTAGTATGAAATTATGCTGAGTGCTTCCTCATAACTGCGTGTCATTTACTGACACTTTTAGTAAGCAAAGGTAAAGACATGATTTTCTTCCCAAGAACCTCAGGCCACTTAAAATTTGGAAGACACTGAGGCGCAAAGTGGCTAACGATGACGTGCTAAGAAGATTCTGGAAGCACTGAGTTGGTTGTCTCTGCTGCCTTAAGTATGTCGAAACACTGTACTTAACTTTCAGCTCTACTGGAACTCTGGTCTTCTAATGTTGTGAAGTGTATGCTCACCGGCCACACGGTTTACCCCTCGTCGGCCAGCCTCTTGGCCAGCTTTCCCCCTCTCCACAGCAAGCCACACGTCTAATCAGGTTTTCACTTCTCTCCCTGCACCTTCCAGGTCAGACAACGATGAAACGGAGAGTAGGAGCTCCAGGGTGACCCAACTTTGCACTTACTTTCAGCAGAAATACAAGCACCTCTGCCGCCTGGAGCGGGCAGAATCTCGGCAGAAGAAGTGCCGGCACGCGCTCCGGAAGGCCTTGCTGCAGGCGGCCAGCAGGGAGCCCGAGTGCACGGGGCAGCTGCTGCAGGAGCTGCAGAGAGCCACGTGCAGCCGAGCCAGGTCAGCCCGGCCGCCCCGCGGGTCAGGACCGGCCTCGGCCGGCTTTCTGCATGTCGATGAGGGGAGCCGAGACCCCGTGGGCAGAGGGCACTTACCCCTGAACTGTTTAAGC
Organism: Helogale parvula; assembly: GCA_004023845.1. NCBI lineage: Eukaryota > Metazoa > Chordata > Mammalia > Carnivora > Herpestidae > Helogale > Helogale parvula. The sequence goes on along the minus strand of PJEM01017168.1, from coordinate 10,982 downwards.
CTTGCACGTTGGTCTTGTTGCTCAGTTAAAACAAAAATGTTTCTTATTTAGTTTTGAGAGACAGAGAGAGACAGCGAGAGCAGGGAAGGGGCAGAGAGAGAGGGAGACACAGAATCTGAAGCAGGCTCCAGGCTCTGAGCCAGCTGTCAGCACAGAGCCCGATGCAGGCCTCGAACCTACGAACCTACGAACCGTGAGATCATGACCTGAGCCGAAGCCGGATGCTTAACCAACTGAGCCACCCAGGCGCCTCTCTTGTTGCTCAGATACAGTTGTACAGGCGGCAGAACTACAGCCCCATGAGCTGACAGGAGAAGCTTGATTAGAAATCGTTCAGGAAAATATATGAGAATGTCTCCTTGTCTTTACAAAAATAACCATGGCTTAGAAATTTCGTATGTTATTTAAAAGTAGGATTTGTAGGTTTTTTTTTTTTTTCACAAAAAGAGTATTTTACATATTTTACTTATTTTAAAATCTTCTTTCCCACATATTATGTCTTAAATACTTTATTGCATTACATTTCTATTTGAGGAAAAAAATCTCTTCTATTTCTAGTCCAGGTATTTGCTTTGTAAATTTGAAAAATGTAGAAAACAGAAAGGGACATTTTTCATAATCTCACAAAACAAAGAATGAGCCCTGTGAACACTTTGGTTGTTTCCTTCTAGTCTTTTTTTCTGCATGTGTGTACGTGTGTGAAGTCTCCAGGGTGCCATGCTTTTGTATTAAAAACCAAAGGGGGCCCCTGGGTGGCTCAGTCGATTTGACTCAGGTCATGATCTCCTGGTTTGTGAGTTTGAGCCCTACATCGGGATCTATGCCGACAGCTCAGAACCTGGAGCCTGCTTTGGTTTCTGTGTCTCCCTCTCTCTCTGCTCCTCCCCTGATCACCCTCTGTCTCTCTTTCTCTGAAAAATAAAGAAACATTTAAAAAAATTAAAGAACAAAACAAAATTGAGACCATGCTATATGTATATTTTATTCCTGCTTTTTTCCCCCCACTTAACATTGAATTACGACAGTTTCTTCCTGATATTAATTCTTTAAAACATGATTTTAATGACTTCATATATACATATATATATATGTTGTACATATAAAAATACAAATTTTATATATGTATTTAAGCAGAACTGGATCTATACTGTTTAAGAGTTAAGTGTCCAGTTTTTTTCCCCTTAAAAATAGATCATAGCCATTCCCCTATGTTCTTAAAAATTGTTTTTGAAAACATGGTTTATAATGTGTGATACTAATATTTTTAAATGAAAATCTTTATATTGGAAATGTAGAGCTGATATTTCAGTGAAGAAAGTATGGAATTACCATTTTGGAAATTAGTTCGGGTGGTAAAAACTTAAATCATAATTAGTTAGGTTTTGTACCTTTTGAAATTACTAGCTAAATTGAATTAAAAGTTTCCAAAATATCTTCATATTTAATTGAGATAATTTTTTAAATTTAGAAGGCATAGTTTTATTGAGTTTATTATTTCACACTTTTTACTTATTTTTTTCAGATAACAACCTTGAGAAACACACACACACACACACACACACACTTTTAGGAGTTTATATACCAAAATATGAAGCGTGGTCCTCTCTAGAGGGTGGGATTATTGCTAAAGTTTGAAAAAAATTTTAGTCCGTATATTCTAATTTGTCTATAGTGCTCATAAGTCACTGAGGAAAAGGGTTTAAAACAAACAAAACTAAGAAAAATAACCTTTGCTTTTCAGCTACTGATCCTATTTCTTATGTACCTACATATTTTTTGAAATTTTATTTTAATGTTGTGTATTTTGGTTTTTGTTATATTTGCTATATAAAACCACCAGAAACCCCTGCTTTTTAATGGCATCTATCCAAGAGGTAACTATATACACCCTTCAGAGTTTTCTGCTTCTTGGCATATTTAGAGTTGTTTGAAAGCTTGTACGCCTATTTCATCAACCTCTATAATGATTGCTGCCTCCAGTACTCTCCCTCCCTCACCCCTCCTGGGGCTCTGTGGGGTAGGGGGGAGGTAGGGTGCGGTGGTAACAGCCCTTAGGTCTTGGCTTACTGACTTCTCTTTCTCAGAGAGAAATCCCCATGTTCCGATGTCTGGTCCCCCCCCC
>PJEM01017167.1:0-23045 GCA_004023845.1 Helogale parvula | reverse complement strand
GAGGGAGCGAGAGCGAGGGAGCGAGAGCGAGGGAGCGAGAGCGAGGGAGCGAGAGCGAGGGAGCGAGAGCGAGGGAGCGAGAGCGAGGGAGCGAGAGCGAGGGAGCGAGAGCGAGGGAGCGAGAGCGAGATAAAGACCAATATACTTTACCAATTCACAGAATCAATTAGTGAGCTGAAAAGAACCTTAGTGCTCTCATTTTACAAATAAGGACACTGATGCCCAGGAGTTGGTGACTTATTCAAGGCCACACAGACAGTGAGTGACAGAGCCTAGATCCAACTTAATAAGAGGTTGATGAACTTCTCATAGCATCTACTTATAGGCAATATAGACAAATGAAGGCTTATTACTTCTCATAACAGACATAAAATTATGACAATCTATAGTTAATGAGATACTGTTTGCTTCATTCAGACACCAATAATCATGATAGAAAAAGCAAAACAAGAACAAAGATGAATAAGAAAACTAGGATTTTCTGACCCAAGTTTTAGAGTGTAAATATTCAACAGCATATTATTGATGAAAACATCAGTATTACCTCCAAGGACCATGCCAGCCTGGCAACACTTTCTAAGGCGACATGCTGGGCAGTTTTTTCTGCGAATTTTATCAACAATGCAATCGTTTCTTCCAGCACATAAATAATTATGCTGCCCTAGAAAACAAAATAAAAGGTATATATGACATCTAGAGACTATTGGAAATTTTATGCATGGACAACTTAAAAACAACAACAACAAAAAATGCACATCAGCAAGTGCATTACTGTCTCACCCAGCCTCTTGTTTGGCATAAGTGAATGTTGGTGATGCTCCAACCCCTGTTTAATACTTTACCTGTGTCTTCAGGAATCTTAATGAGGTGAACACAGTATATAAATCGATTTTATGGCTCCTTTAAAAATGTTTTGTATAATATTTCTGTATATCTTCTTAATGGTGTCAGCATTAGATTGCCCTTAGTGCTTTCTATCATTTCAAGGTTGTCTACATGTTGTTGATAAGCATTAGTTATGTAAGATAGTCAAACTATAGTAAAACGTTTTTTCTTTTTGATATCTAAACCTTCAAGAAACAGATAGAGACAAAAGAACTAAAGAGGTCTCTGAAATAGACCTTTTATAAAATCTATACACTTAATTCTATTGGAAAATCCTGAAGCTATCTTACTCTTAAAGAGTCTAATAACTGTGAATAGCACATAAAAAATGTCACTGATGGTACTGACCTTACTGCCCAGATTACTTTTGTTAAATATTAGAAAACACAATAAGTAGAAGTAGTGATAAAGGAGAACAATTTAAAGCACTGAGAAGTACTGAATGAAGGAAAAGACAGAACTATAGAAGAAATGTGGATACAATGTGTGACCCTGGGACCATTTGTGGTTTCCTTCAAAAAGTCTGGGATATAATTTTAATATTCAACCACGAGGATTTTAAACCACATATATGTTCCATTTTGTAAAGTATGGAACAATCTAACTTACTTCAGATTGAATTAAAAATTCAGCTTAAACAAGTAAACATTAACTGAAAATTTTACTTTTTGGCACTCATTTTCTAATAAATTCCTGGAATAAATTCCTTTAATATAGAGTCTTTTAAACATCTTCAGTTTACTTATATTTTGTAAGTATGAAAAGTAATTTTAAAGGATTATGGAATTCCTTTAATATTTTATATTAGTATTAGTCAATATTAAAATCAGATTCACTCTTCTGGCCAAAGTTTGTAATAAAGGAACATGAAAGTACCTTAAACATCTGCTTTATCAAGCAGGGGAAAGGATGTGAACAAAAAGCAAAGGGGGAGAAAAGGCCATGTCTCTGGAACAGCTAGCTACAAAATGGTCTTGGTTTGGGGCATTTAGGGATAAACACGGATGGTCTTTTCTTAAATATGTATTCCTCCATAAGCTTATGTCCACATACTCTCTCATACTAATGTTCATTCTCTTGTTTAGGAGTCTTAGGCATTGGGCTTTCCTCCTAATAAAGGGTGGTTATGCAGCTTCACACTCACGCCCATCAGGTTAGTAGAGTGTACTTTCTACTAGTAGAATATGCTACTTTCTGATTTGACTCTGCTCTTTTTTTTTTTTTTTTACCACAAGTTATGTTTGCAGGCTACAGGAGTAACTGTGGGAGTAAAGTATGTGTAAGTCAGTCAGTCAGTCAATCAATCTATCCATCCATCCATTCATCATTTATCTGGACCCTATACTGATTTCTCTCAAGAAGAGTGAACAGGAAGTAGAAAGCAAGATTTTCCATGCCATACAGAGAAAAAACATAAACAGTGTACATGGATGTAATTGTTGTTTGAAAGGAGACTCTCCTGCTTTCTACTCCTAGGTCACAAATATTCAGAAAAAAACAAAACCCCAAAGAAACACCAGTATCTGGGATGCTGCTGATTATAGCATTTCAATTTCTTAAATGATTTACAATGGCACCTTCTCTTTCAGTGCTCAGAGGGAATCCTCCTTACCAAGGTTCTCAGTCTATGTTCCTGTAAACATTCTTTCCTATCTACTTTAAAATCTTGCCTTTTTCTCCTAAAATCTTTAGACTCTTCCTCTCCAATGATCTGATCCTTTCTAAAGTGTTTCAATTCTAAAAAAATTCCACCAGCAAGAAGGGAAAAACAAAACGAATTCTGTCTCACTCTAAATTTTCCCAGAATTCATCCCTTGGCCATCTAAATTGTTGAAAAAGTCACCTACATTTTCAGTATCTGACTACCCAACTTCTTTTACTCCTCAGCATACTATACTTTGGTTATATATGTTCACTGTTCTTATAAAATGGCTTAACATCATCAAAGACTTCTTCATTCCTTAATACTGTGGATTTTTTTGCCACTGGTAATTTTTCTCCCCACCTGTCTCCTGCTTTGTTTTGGGGGTCATGTCTCTTCCAACTCTTCATCTGTTTTTCTAATAGTTCCTTTAAGTTCTGTTTGCCAACTCCTCTTCCTTCGCCTATTTCTTATATGTTTTACTCCACTCTACATATCACATGGGTAGTCTCATGGCTCCAAAACCTCACTCCGAGCTCTGCCTTTCCAACCACTTATTTGTAGTTACTTCAAACTCAACATATATGAAAAATAAGTTAGTGATTATCTTGTCAAATTTTTAATTTTATAAATTGTATTATTAGAGAAACTGCATAACAGTATAAGGAAATTCAAAAGCAAAATCATCTATAATTTAATTATCATGCACCTATCATTTTTGTGTTTCATTCTGTATGATCTAGGGGATACTTAATACTTATTTGTTAATATTCATTAAGTGAATGCACATACACTTTTATAAAACCCTCATTCATTCAACAAGCATTTATTGCTTATTAAGTATGTCCCAACACTGTTTGAATAATTCCTTTCCCTACTCAGTGTAAATGCCTAATTTACATGCCTAATTTATACCTAATTTTTGATACTATACTATAGTGTTAAACAGCAGAGTTACCTGAAATAAGATTGATTATTCAAAGTTCATATATGCATCTATAAGATAGTAAGAACAGCAACAGGCCACTATCAAGTATTTACTATCTTCTAGGCAGTGTTATAAAGTATTTGCATGTATCAACTCATCATCATAGAAACCTATTGTTAGTATTAGTTCCATTTTATAAAGTTAACAGAAGCACAGAGAAGTAACAATTCTAAAGTCACACAGCTAGACATTTGAGCTTAATTAACCTGAAAGGTAGTATAGAAAATTAAGAGTATGGACTTTGTTTTCTGTTGTTGTTGTCATGTTTTTTTTTGTTTGTTTTGAGAGAGAGAGAGAGAGAGAGAGAGAGAGAGAGAGAGAGAGAGTGAGAGGTGGGGAGGGGCAGAGAGAGAGGGAGACAGAGAATCTTAAACAGGCTCCACATCCAGCGCAGAGTCCAATGTGGGTCTCATCTCAGTTTGCTCTTAACCAACTAAACCACCCAGGTGCCCTAAGAGTAAGGATTTTGGAGCATTACTGCTTAAGTTCAAATTTCAAACTCCTTATTTAGTAGCAGGTGACTTTGGCAAGTAAAATGAAATAATATTAGTATCGAGAATTGGATCTAAGGATTAAACAAGCTCATGTACAAGTCTTGCACATAGCAAGTACTAAATGAATGTCTACTGCAGCTGTGACTATTATCACATTACTAAATCCCAAATACAGTTCTAGATCTGTTCTAGATGTAGCCCCAAAATTTTATACCTAGTAAAGTTCTTCAGTTTGAAAGGCAACTTAAAGGCATTCTCAAATATGCATAAAATAAGGAAATAAGAGCCCTGTATACTTTCTAAAGAGATTCCTAAGGATGTAACTTAACCGATAATGGATTAGTTACAATAGAGAATGCATGAGGAGGGAAATCTAGTATGAAACACTGTTGATGAGGACTAAATAAAGTTAAACATAGATTTAAGTATAAATGAGAAAATTATAGTTATCAAATAAAATGCAATTCTTATAACTCTTGGGGGGGGAAGAGCTAAACATTCCAAAATTTGACATTTGAGAAGGAGGAAATTTTCTGATAATAAAGGCTATTGTCATGAATGCACCACCATGAAGGGTAGGCATGATTCATATCATCATGGGCTGCCTATAACAAAATGGAAAGGCTTAAAGAAATCCGAAAGTTAAGCTCTGCTCAACTTTAACACTAATGTAAGGCTGTCAAAACTGCAATGCAGGTATAGTATTATGCAAGCAGAACTTAGGGGGTAAAATTAGAGGTTAACCTTCTCTAAGAGACCTTTTAGCTTAGGAAATGTTTCACCCAACCAGTCCTAACTAGAGCTAGGATAATTTGGCACGGAGCCCAGGCACTGCCTCTGTATCACAAAGCATGGTGAGGACTCAGAGCCATGGAGAAGGCAAAGAATAAGGGACCACTCTATTACATATGTCACTCCATCAGATACCTGGCTGTACATGCAGGTGAAAAAATTTCATGCCCAAATGCATTGGCTCTGTCAAAACTTTATCCAGGACATCTGCAAGACATTGAATTGTGGGGGTTGCAAATCTAGCAAAACATGTGGTGCTACCACTTTTCTTTAGACAATTTACATTCTGGTTTTGAAAAACCCATCCACATACAGATCCACTTGCTAATTCCTCATAAATCACAGATTTATGCCTCAAATGTTGCTGCTCCTCCGTCCAACATAACATGGTCACTCTAAAACAATTTACAAAAAGTCAGTCTTAAAATTACTTACTACATTCTAACATCCTTACTATCTACCCATACCTTCACCACCAGGAGTTACAAGACATCCAGAAGTATTTATAAGCTATGGGTCACCACAAACAGGATGAATGGCACAGTGCTAAATAATAAGAGAATTCACCCAAATAAAAGATGCTGTCTAAATCTCCCCTTGTAGTACATATGTCATCTGCCCCTTTTGAAACCTGGAGCAATATTACCAAAAGTCTGTAATAGAACACCACATTTTCTCTTTCTCCTTAAAAAATCTCATTATTGTAGGGTAGGAAAAGCAAGGGGTGATTACTATTACATCTTTTCTTTTAAACTGTATATATATTCTCTTTTACGTTCTAGCTGTACTAACAACCTTACATTTCCCCAGAGTCTTTCATACCTTTATGACTCCTCCCTTTCCTAAATTTATCTGCTGAACAAACTCTTAACTGGTCTTCACTGATCTGAGAAAGGTCTAGATATTTCTTCTACATAACCAAGTAAATATTCAATATGTGTCTACTATAAACACCGTTGCCTGACTTTCTTAGGTTTTGTGAAGGTAAAAACTACATTTTGTAAGTTTTGTGTTAAATAAGACTTCAATAAGTATTTGTTGAAATATGTACTCTTGACTGTATTTTTTGTTTCACTTATAGTTATAATTATGGTATACGCAATGAAATAAACTCTACAGTAATATTTCAATTATTGTCAGATATGGTAAATTTTAAAGATCTCTTGCTTTAGATTTTTATTTAACACCCTTCAACATTTTTATATACAATGCCTGTTATTTCAACAAATTTCCCGCCTTTTTTTAAATAGACCATGAGCTTATAAGTAGAGTCTTAACAAGCTTATTTTTTATAGTTTTTAAAAATAATTTTAAATTCCAATATAATTAACATAGTGTTTGTTTCAGGTGTACAATATAGTAAATCAACGATTCTATATATCACTCAGTGCTATCATAAGATTCTATATTCCCTCTAGTTCACCCATCCCCCACCCATCTCCCCTCTAGTAATAACCAACTTTCCCCCTATGCTTAAGCATCTGTTTGTCTTTTTCTTTGTTCATTTATTATAAGCTTATTTTTAACATTTACCTTTGTAAGCACAGAAGTTTTATTATTTCTGAAAAATTTATATTTAATGATCTGAAAAAAATTATTACTGAATGTTACTTCTGTTTCCTATATTTAATATATATTTTTAATTTAATATATTAATAATAGTAACACTTGAAGTTATATTAAAAGTATCAAAATATGTGAAAATAAAGGCACTATTAAAATGTGGGTAGGGGCGCCTGGGTGGCTCAGTCAATTAAGCATCCGACTTCGGCTCAGGTCATGATCTTATGGTTCGTGGGTTCGAGCTCCACGTCAGGCTCTGTGCTAATAGCTCAGAGCCTAAAGCCTGCTTCTGATTCTGTGTGTCCCTCTCTCTCTTTGCCCCTCCCCTGCTCATGATCTGTCTCTCTCTGTCTCTCAAAAATAAATGTTAAAAAAAATTTTTAAAATAAGTAAAAAATAAATAAATGTGGCTAGATCATTTTATATGCCTAATGACATAAAAATTTTAGATACAAGACAAAAATTCCATTTTGGTTGAAATGAAGTCTATTATAAGCTAAAAAGGGATTTACCTTTAAAATAATAGTTCTATATTATTTTTGTTGCCTTATAAGCACAAGTGAACATATTTCCCTTCGATTTGAGTGAAGTCACAACTTTTTCATTCCTTTTTGAAAAGGAGGGGAAAATACGTAGTAAAATGTCAGATGAATAAATATATATATATATATATATATATATATATATATATATATTTAACAGATAAAGAACAAAGAAGAGAAAGCTGGTATTGTATCACACGTGAAGCATAGGGTTGAGATAATATGACCTGGTGTTTCTAGGAGCACTCCTTCCACCACAAACACAAAAATGCTGAATAAACATGTCATTTAATTATAGTCTAGGACAAAAAATGGGGGTATCCCAATAAGCCAGAAATTAAGAGATAAGCAGAGAGGAAACTGGAATGGTCAAAAAAACTTTTAGCTGTAGATATAGGAGCTAGGATCCAAGAACTGGGGTTTAACACCCACAAAGTCCAGGATTTGTGGCCTCAGGCCCACCAGAAGAAGAGCATGGAAAGTGAACTCTGCATATAATGGAGAATCTGAGGACTGTCTTATCCATGAAAATAGGGCTAGAAAACGCTACACAGACTACTCTGATGAAGTCAGGAATCTGCCCAAAACTTTGGGTGGGGAGAGGAGTCACCCATAACTAACAAAAGATACAAAAATCTTGGCCTTTACCAGAGATGATTTTCACTACCACATGATGTATGAACCTATGTCAAAGAACAAACACTGGTCTGTGACCAGTAATCTTAAGAGTCCTGGGAAAGCCAAATTCAAAACACATCTGCAAGAACAGGTATGGAGATTTGCCAAAAAAGAGATCTGTATGAGAATACTTACAGAAGCAGTGTTTGTAATAGTCCCAAACTGAAAACCCAAATATTCATCTATAGCAAAATGTAGAACAGTTTTATTTATTCAATACATTATTATACAACAAGGAGAAAAAATATCTAGCCTTTGAAAAAGGTAAATTCCATAGCATAATGCATAAAAAAAGTAGGCACAGAAAATGGTTAATTAATAATTAATTAATGATTCCATTAATATAAAGTTTTCATACAGTCAAAACCATCTATAATGAACTCCCCTATGACTCAGCAATAGCACTGCTAGGAATTTACCCAAGGGATACAGAAGTGCTGATCCCTAGGGGCACATGTACCCCAATGTTCATAGCAGCACTGTCAACAATAGCCAAATCATGGAAAGAACCTAAATGTCCATCACCTGATGAATGGATCAAGAAGATGTGGCATATATATATATACAATGGAGTATTACATGGCAATGAGAAAGAATGAAATCTGGCCATTTGTAGCAAAGTGGATGGACCTCGAGGGTGTTATACTAAGTGAAATAAGTCAGGCAGAGAAGGACAGACACCATCTGTTTTCACTCTTGTGTGAAACAGGAGAAACTTAACAGAGGACCATAGGGGAGGGGAAGGGTAAAAAATAGATAAGGAGTGGGAAGGAGGCAAACCATTAAAGACTCTTAAATACTGAGAACAAACTGAGGGTTGATGGGAGTGAGGGAGAGGGGAAAAGAGGAGATGGGCATGAAGGAGGGCACTTGTTGGAATGAGCAGTGGGTGTTACATGGAAACCAACTTGACAATAAACAAAAAATTAAAAAATAAAAACCATCTATCATGTTAAAAGTTGAGATGGTGGTTACCTGTGGGGAGTGACTGTAAGGAATGTAAGAAGGCTTCTGGGAAGCTAATGAATTTGTAAGTAGTTTAATCTGGGTGATGACAGCCTTGTTTAATTTACTTAATAATAATACATTAAGCTCTATACCTTTAATTTGAATAATTTTCTAAAATTATTCATGCCAATAAAAAGGTTGTTTAACTTTTTTAAAAATATTTTTTATAGTTTATTTATTTTTGAGACAGAGAGAGACTGAGCATGAGCAGGGGAGGGACAGAGAGAGAGAGGGAGACACAGAATCGAAGCAGGCTCCAGGCTCTGAGCCATCAGCACAGAACCTGATGCAGGGCCCGAACCCACAAACTGCGAGATCATGACCTGAGCCTATGTCGGAGACTTAACTGACTGAGATACCCAGGTACCCCTTTCTTTCTTTTTAAAAATAGTTCCACCTAAGAGGACAGACTAGAGGACACTGTGATCCAACACACAGGGAGTCTGCAGGGCCAACCATTTGAACTCCAGAGACTGAGGATAGAAGTGTCCAGTGAGAATAGAGATATCACCTATATTAAAGGATTACACCTGGAGTTTTCCAGTGAAATATCCCAACAATCCCACCAAGTATCCTGCTAGAGAAACAGCTAAAATCATCCACCAAACACAGAGAACTCCAGTGACAGGCATATATGTACCCGCCAAGTACAACTGTGCCCTTTTTTTTAACCCCTATCTCCTTATGCCTCTACATTAAAAAGGTCAAAATTGGCTGTTAAGGGGTCTCAGAAATGTGAGCATGGTAAATATAGAAAAAGGTGATCTTGTTCATTCTCTCTGCAACTTCAGGCCCCAAGGAATGCTGGCTTTGGCAAAGGAGAAACCCTAAGTTAGGTGAGAGTTTGGAATTTTTACTATTTTACTATCATGCCACCCTGTGCCTTGTGATTATTAAAATGAGACTGTTCTTTTGTTAAAAACTATGGGAATGGGGGTGGCTGGGTGGCTCAGTCGGTTAAGCGTCCGGCTTCAGCTCAGGTCGTGATCTCACGGTTCGTGGGTTCAAACCCCGCGTTGGGTTCTGTGCCAACAGCTAGCTCAGAGCCTGGAGCCTGCTTCAGATTCTGTATCTCCCTCCCTCTCTGACCCTCCCCTGCTCGCACTGTCTCTCTCTGTCTCTCAAAAATAAATGCTTTAAAAAGCATTAAAAAATTAAAAAAAATTAATTAAAAAAATAAAAACAATGGAAATGGACCAAGATTTCATAATTTCATAGAGAAGATGGAACAACAAGCCCATAGAGGTACTGTCGTTAGAGGTCATGCTGATGTTGGTACTGTGAGATATTTATACACCCACACACAAATACATAAACATATGGATAAAATAATAGAATTAACTTAATATTGCTATAGATAAAATTCCAAACTAGTGCTTCTCAGCTAGAGGCATTTTTGCTCCCTTCTTTAAACTACCTCTGGGACATTTTGCAGTGGCTTGGGACAATTTTGGTTCACACAATTGGTGGAATAGGTGCTACTAAGGAGAGGCCAGGATTACTGTTAAACCTCCCACAATGCATAGTACAGTTCCAACAACAAGGAATAAGCTGGCCCCAAATGTCAACAGTGCCCATTGAGAAATGTAAGAGTTGCCATGGGAAGGCAACTGAGTGGCCACTTTGCTGTGGAGAGCTGCGAGCACTGACAACCCCCACTTGCAAACCTGGGATGACCCGAGCCATTTGAAAAGCACCAGCGGCCATTTTATTGCAGGTCAGATAACAGATCCAGGCACCACCAGGACTGACGACCCCCACTCTCAATCTGGACTGTCTCAAACTGGAATGCCTCACCATGGAATTCCAGCATCCCCTTCCCCACCGAAGTGGACAGCCAATTGAATCCTGCCACCGTCCAAAGATGCCCCTACTTGGCTATCGGCCCACCTGAGCTCAAACCCGGAACTTCTGCACCCATAAAACACCTTGCTTTCCCATACCAGGAGCGACTTTCCTGACTCCCCGCTCCAGAGTCACGGAACCTCGCCTGGGAATTGCAGACTCCAATAAAGGCCTTCTTGGCTCCATGACATGGTCGCTTTTTCCTCCCATCTCTGCCTCCATCTATTAAATCTTACAAGAAACTTTAGTGTAAATTCATGATTGCTCCACTTTTTTAAAAAGATGTTTTCTAGGTCGGTCCACTAAAAATGCCTATAAGAAAACACAACTGCAGCAGTAATAAACACCGGGATCCAGATTCCTGTGTCTAATATCATTTTCATCTGAAAGAAACCAGAGCTCCTTGGAGAAATGGCTGATCTAGGACTGTGGCAGAAAATGTACAAGTTGAGCCCGTGATGCTTTGTTGTGATAGTGTTTGATGCTATCGAGAGTTAATGAAACTGTGTCAAAGCCACACTGACCAAAGACAATTTGAACATCAAAAGGAATTATGTCAAGTGATTAAAGGATACTGACTTTAAAAAAGCCATTGCTACAGGAAAGAAGAGAAATAAACAAAACATACTCACTGGAAACTACTGGAGGATGCTAATGCACAAATTGATGACTCTGGAAATTGATAATTAAAGGGAAATAATTGAGCATCTACTAGGCCTCACAGTATTTTAAGATTGCTAATTTATACAAAGAACTATAAAAAAGATTTACAGCTGATAAAATCAGAAGGAATAATAGAAGTAGAAAATAATCCTTTTGCAATCCCTAAGGAAATGACCACTTGTCAAGTCTGAAAGGGCAATTAAAATACTCCCCTGTTTTTCCACTATGTGTCTGTGTGATGCCTCATTTTCTTCATATGTTTCAATCAAAACAACATGTTGCAACAGGCTGAATGCAGGCAGATATTAGATGCAGCTGCATTCCATTAAGGCAGACATTAAAATGACTTGTAAAAATGTAAAACAATGTCACACTTTTCATTAAAGTTTTAGGTCTGGAAAATTAACATCAAATGAGTTTGCTATTTCTTAAAGGAGTTAATAAGAAGTTTCAAAAATTATTTTAAATTTATAATATTGATAGGTACAATCCACATAAACAAAAACTCTGGGTTATCAATAATTTTTAACCATGTAAAAGAAAGGCCCATATGACTCTGGCCTGCTTATGATTTTTGTCAAAATATTTAGCCTGATTCTAATCATGTGGGGAAACGAAACCAGACAAATCCAGATTGTGGGAATTTCTACAAAACAGCTGGCCTGGACTCCTCAAATGTGTCAGTGTCCTGAAAGACAAAAAGAGGTAGGAGGATTTTTTAGATTAAAGGAGATGAGAGAGATTTGTTAACCAAATGAAGCACATAGTTCTTGATTAGATCCTACATGAAAAAAACAACCTACATAGGACATTTTGGGAATAGTTTGGGAAATCTGAATATTGGTCATACATTAGATAAAGTTATTATATCAATATTAAAATTTCCAGTGTGATAATATCATGATTATGTTGCAGAACATCTGGTCCTTAGGAGATATGCTCTGAAATCTTGAGACGTGAAATACAATATCTGCAATTCACTTTCATATAGTTATGTATAGATATTCATTATACTATTCTTTCAAATTTTCTGGATGTTTTCTAGAAGCCAAAGTTTTCTGAAGACACAGAAAAGTGAGATAAAGGCTTGGTTTTATCTTAGTTTTTTACATTAGCCATTCTAGGGCTGGGTATATAAAACTGGAAAGGAGAGAGAGGAAACAATGACTATTTGACAGAATGTGAAAGGAAGCCAGACAATAATGAAGCAGTAAGGTTTAAATTATCTTCATATATGACCCAAGGTGTTTTGTTTATTTATTAAAGTGAAGGAAAAGGTATGTGGGGAGGGAGAGAAGGAAGAAAACAAAATGTTACTGAGCACACTATGGGTTAATATATCAGGAACTTAACTGGCTTATTTCATGTAATCCTTACAACAAAATAGATATTACACAGGGTATTTAATTTTCTTAGGGGGAAAACGACTACTCAGGTAATGAAAATACCTAAAGATAAATTGGACATAAAGATTCTCGAGCTGAGAACAAAGAGGGCACAGAATACGTTCCTCAAGAACAGAGATGTGGACACTGGGCATCTGAAAGGGGCTGCTTGAGAGCTACATCACCCTGGCAGGTATCAAGAGCGGAGAATGGCACCTCCCATCTCCTACAAGAGTGCCGTTAAGCTTCATTCTGAACCAGAGGCCACCATAAGAATCCAATTTCCCTCAAGTATCAGGCAAACATGTACTTCAGTAGAAGTTGGGCATATTACTAACTATTTCACGTAAGTTGAGAATAGAGTATGTGTTACCTTCATCTAAGAATAATAACTTATCCTGATAGAATTATTTCCCAAATCCAACATTTACTGCTTCCAAGAGAAAATGTAGTGTCATCCCAAGTTTTATTTCTTGGTGTAAATCAGTTTTTTTCTCCTGTGTTTAAACTCCTGGAGGATCTTTCCTATATAGTATTAAAAATGTGTTCAATATATGCAAAGATGTAGCTTTTTTCATTATATTTGTTTGGGGTACAGTGAGCCCTTTTGATATACAGAGTACAGTTTTTATTTAACTTTTAAATTTACTTCTGTTTTCCAAATTCTACTATTAATTATTAGACCTTAAATAATTTAACTTCTTGGTGGCTCATTTTTCTTATAATAAGAGTTCAAATAAGAGTTCAAAAGTTGTTTGAGAGTTAAATAAAATAATGTTAATATATGTAGCACTATGACACAGAATAATGGTTAATACTTATTAACTATTAATACATAATAATTAATAACTAATTCATAATTAGGACAGTTCAATAAACAAATTTTACTGAATATCTTCCATGTCCTGACATTGTTCTATGTGCTGATAAGATCCCAGAAGCTTACTCTCCATAATTAGTTAATACTTTTGTTTAACTTGTTTTTTAGTTCATCATTCAATACATAAAAAGTGTTTCTGAAGATCTGTTCTCTATTAATCATACCTGTTATCCAACAGTACAGTGATAAGACCAAATGCTTTACAGTCACATAGACTCTGACTCAAATTCTAGTTCTACCACTAGGTGCACCTTGAGAAAATTATCTTAGTGTTCCCACTTATAAAATGGAAATGAAGATAAATACTACATAAGGCTGTTATATGGATTAAATGGAAATGGAAATTACTTAGCATACTGGTACACAGTAAACACAATAAATGATAGCTTAAAATTTTATCAGTTTGTCCTTTTTCCTTAATTGTGGTTTAATACCTTAAATATGAACTGTATACAACTTATTTGATTCTCTTCATGGTTTCTAATATAGATTTTAGCTCTATTAAATTTTTGGATTTTACTGGAGTATTTTCTTATCTTATCCAGCTACATTTTCATCGTATCTATTTCCTATGATCCTCATTCTCGTTTCACAGATACCATCATTTTTATCTTAAGAACTCAAAGACAATTCTTACCCAAGTATTTCTTGTTTATTTTAACAAATCAGCTTTAAGTGTGCCTTTTCCTAAAATCAGATCTATTTATTAATGATAAAGTGGTCAATCAAGAACTTGACAAGACTCTAGTGGGAGAATGTAACTGTTCAGTGGGAGACTGGCAGTCATCAAAGTTTGGTACGTTTAGGATATTCATGTACATTAGAATGTACATTAGAATGAGCGGGATGAGTGAGGAATGTCAGGAAATTGAATTAGAGGGAAAAGAGCCAATTGCCAAGACCCTGAGAGATGATCTGGATTGTCAGGGAACTAGTGAAACCAGTAACCAGAAGGTTAATAGGACTAATAAGTACAACTGCAACTTTTCACCCAAATATACCTACTCTTGGAATGCAGTCTGCTACCATGCTTCTATAGATCACATTCTTGCTTGACACCATGATAACAAAATGTTGATATAGTTCTTTTGCAGAGACTCAAGTCTTCACGAAGAAACTGCCAGAGCTGATCAGGACCACTGGCCTCTTTGAGCATGCACAAGTGTCCAATGGATGAACTTTTGACATAGAAGGGCCTAAAACTTCATCCTTGGATCATGCTAAGGATGTCATTTTATGGTCATGGGTCACATAAAGATTGTATTTAGAAGATCTGGGCAGGCACAGACAACAAAATGACTTATGCTCCGCCCTATTTTGAAGTTCTTCTCTCCTGTACCCAGATCCTTTCCCATTCAGCATTAAATATCTCTTACTCTCCTTTCAGGGAGACATATCTGACCCAGACTCCTGTCTCCTTCATTTGTCTGCTTCTTGAAAAAAAAAACAAAAAAACAAAAAACCCTTCCTTGCTGCTTACTCAATATCTCAGTGATTGGCTTTGTTGCACCTCTAGCATATGAACTTGGGTTTGGTTACACTAGTAAGGTTAGAGCTGACTGAGCCAGAAGAGATTGGTAGTGGAAAGGAAGATCAGACCATAAGGGTCAGGACTCAATAGGGCCTTGGAGATTACTGTAGGAACTTTAATTTTTTTTCTGAAGGAAATAAAATGCCATTGCAGAGTTTAGAGCACAGAGGAGTGACATAATTTGACTTATATTTTAGCAGCATCATTTCGGCTTCTAATTGAAGTATAAATTCTAGGAGGGCAAGGGTGGAAATGAGAACAGTTAAGAGGCTATCATAATAAATCCAAAGGAGAATCATCATAATGATTAAGAGATCAGATTCTGGATATATTCTAAAGGAGAAATCAAGTAGGGCACAGAATCTTACTTGTCAAGTAGGTGACATACTGATATTTAACTTACTTAAGTCCTCAATGTTACTACTCAAAAGTTTTTCCTCTTCTTTCTTCTCTTTATTTCCCTTTACTTTCTTTCTGACTGTAGATAGATCAGTGCTCCTTCCTGAGCCTAATCTTACTACTCTCCTTTATAAGCCAAACAGCACCTCTGGATCTCTTCTGATCTCTTCTGATCTCTTTCCTAATTATCTACATTATCTTTTAAGTTTTAAAACAAAAAACTGTATGCAGCATCTATATACTTTCAGTTATATATTTAGGTAACCAGAAGGCCAGAATTTAAAAATCCATACAACCATGTTACCTTAAGAAAAGTTCATGTACTACTGAGAGATGAAATATTTAAGATACCTACAAAAAATAAGGAAAAAATTACAAAACTATATGTCAACAAGGTTCTTTAAATCATTGTGGTACTCTGATGCAAGATTATGGTAATCTGGTGCAAGAATATAACTTTTAAAATATTATTTATATTATTTGGAGAGACAGCTCATGCATGCACACTAGTGAAGCAGAGTGGAGGGGGTTACACTCCCAAGGAGGCTCTGCATTGTAAGCACAGAGCCCAAAGTGGGGTTCAATCTCAAGAACCATGAAATCATGACCGGAGCCAAAATCAAAAGTAGGATGCTTAACCAACTGAGCCACCCAGACGCCTCAAGATTATGACTTTTTACACATAAGTAAATGATTCTCTCATATATATGAATTTATTTTCCTGTTGAGTACTGTAATCCTCAATTTATCAACATTCAACTTCATTATTTTCTTCAAACTTCTGCTTTAGAATATCAGGTGACTTAAGATTCTGTTATAAGTCTCCAGAGTCACTCTTGCTTCACCTGAAATCAACTTTGCAAAATACCAGAATTCTATGCCTAATTAATTGCATTGTCCTGCCCATTATTTATGTATAGGCTCCCAAATATATGACTGTACTGTCATCAGATTTTTAAGCCTTTTACAGTAAATCTCTTAATCAATTGTTATTACCACGTTATATTTCAAACACAGTGTTAAATGGTATGGTATAAGTCTGTCAGAACTGGGTTTGATTACCAACTCCACCATTAACTGGCTGTGTGACATTAGGCAAGTTACCTTCTCTCCCTGTCTCAATTCTTACATTTGCAGAAACAGAATGGTAAAAACTCCTCCAGCAACTCCTGGGAATTAAAGAATATAATGAATATAGTACCATGTGTCTACCACAGTACCTGGTATATAATAAAAACACAAAAAGACAGTCTCCATCCTCCCTTCCTATACTCTCACATCTTTTAGAATTCTCTCTGGAGAAGGCAACATTCTTGGTAGGGGCAACTGTCTATATGCCTCTTACACATGAGCTTCACTCTTTTGGGAAATGAAAAGTAGCCTCTCCTCAGCAAAGGACCAAAGGCCCCTAATCTAGATCAAATAATATTTTAAATAATCTTAAAACTGGCTCCCTAGCCATTTTCTTTACTGCTTTGAGTTAACTTTCTGAAAAACAAAGCTGACCATACACCTCCCAGTTTAAACACTGGCTCCCTCTAGTAAAGCAATACTAGGTTTTGAAGTGCAGTAGAATAGGAGCTAACTTTTGGACTTGTTAGTTTGAGATATTCAATAGTCATCTATAAAGTCATCTCAAGTCAGCAGTTAGATATATAAGTCTAGAATTCAGAGGAGAGGTCTGGGCTAGAGATAGAAATTTGAGAGAAATCAGGATGGTTTATCTAAAACCATGAGACTAGATTACAGCTCCAAGGAAGCATATAAACAGAAGGTCTAAGGGTTCAAAATGCTGAGCTCTGTGCTCTCTGATATTAAAAGCTAAAGGAGAAGAGGAGACTGAACAGGGAAAAATATCAAGAGAGTGTGGTGTCCCAAAAGCAAAAGAAAAAAAAAGGATTTTCAGGAAGTTGGAGCAATCAACTGTCAAATGCTACTGACAGAACAAGTAAGATGGGACAGATGGGACTAAGAATCACCCTTTTTGCCATGGAGTCAACTTGACAGGAGAAATTTTTGCTGAGTGAGTGGCTGAGAAAAATGACTGACTGGATTAGGTTTAAGAGAACAAAAGAAGAAAATTCACTGGAGGAATTTAGCTGCAAAAGGGGTGGAGAAAGAGTAGGCAGTTGAAGAATAAAGTCAACAGAGATATTTTGGCTTTAAGATGGGAGAAATAATAGCATATTTACATGCTGATGGGAATGACACACCAGGAAGGGGGTAATTATGATTTAAGTAGAGAGGGGGAAAACTGTAGGAGCCTGGTCTTGAGCTGACACCAGGAGACTGAATCTTGTGCAGAAAGGGAGAAGGCTGGCCTTTTGAAGAGCAATGCGGATCTTCAGTAACAGGAGGAAAAGTTGATTATAGTTTAGATGCTACATGAGTATATGTGGTGGTAGCATTTTCAGAAAGTTTTTTCAGAAAATTAGGAAGCAATGTCATGAGTTGAAAGTGAAGGAGGGAGTATTGGAAGGCTAAGAGGAAGATGGAAGGTAGCCATCCAGAAGACATGAACAATGAATGGATTATTTGCAGGGCTGATTAGTGCTTATATTCATTTTTTCAATCCCACCTGCTAATTATGCAAAGTTTATTTTCCTGAAATTCAGCTAGAAAATTTCTGTCCTCCCTGAAGTAAATCAGTTTTCATTACAAATAATTAGGACAAAGAGACAATAGATAATGGATAAGATGTAATGTCATGGATAAGAGAGAAAGTTAACTGGGTCCCAATCTCAGCTCTGCCATTTATTTGCTATTTACCTGTGCAAGTGATTTAATTTTTTGTGCTTCATGTAATACATAGAGCCAAGTTCCCAGTATGTAATAAATGTTACATAAATGCCACTCTTATTATTAAACATATTCAGAACCTAACCATTGAAACTCTTTAGATTTTTTAAAAAGTTAGAAAATTATGTAATTGTGAAACTTGTTACCTCTCATGTACTTATAATGCCTTTACAACAAAATCAAATAATAACAATCATCTACACATAACTGTTTTTCAAAATGCTCTTTACATCACAAAGGGATATCTTGCAAAAGGGAGTTACTTTGCTTTTCTAACATCACTTTCTTCTTGAAAAGGCAGATGAAGTATCCTTCTGCTAAATATCTACTATTTTTTTGAAAAATATAATTTGCTGTAAACATAGCTAACTTACAGTGCATAAAGTGTGCTCTTGGCTTCAGGAGTAGATTCATTGCTTACATACAACACCCAGTGCCCATCACAATTACTCATTCACAATTTCAATATACATGCTAACAAAATTTCAAAAACATGCTAACAAAAGTTTTGCTGTAACTATTTGTCAAGAGTACTTTACCGAACCTGATTTTATTTGGCAGCTGAACCTGGCCCAAACTCACATTTTATAGGCTGCATTCATAAAGTGTGCTGCATAAGTATTAATGTGTTTTATTATGAAGTTTTGTTCTAGATCATTTTTTAAAAATACATACAGTTCTGAATCCTGAAGCATAACTAGCCCAAAAGATTTTAGCTTAGAGATTCTGGACATGTATTAGGAAATAAATTTATTGACTATATTGAGCACGATGCTGTTGTAGTTTTGCAATGTAGCAGCCCTGAAAATTACAATAAATGTTTAGGAAACAATTAATGTTAGATATTCTTCCTGTACATTTACTATCATGTTGGGTTCTGTAGCAGATTGCAAAAGATAAATAAGTTATAATGTCTAAATTCATTGAATTTTAAATCCCATCAGAGAGATAAGTGTAACATAGGTAACATAAACTAAATGTGGTTTGGATCATGAGGGTAAAAAAATATCATATTAATTAGGAAGACAAAAAAAAGAATGTTTGTGGGGAAGGGATCATGTTATATAGACTGCTAAGAATACACTATTTTAATACAAGGAATTGTAGGGGCACCTGGGTGGCTCAGTCAGTTAAGCGTTGGACTTTGGCTCAGGTAATGATCTCACGGTTTGTGGGTTCAAGCCCCACATCAGGCTCTGTGCTGACAATTAGCTCAGAGCCTTGAGCCTGTCTTTGGATGCTTTGTCTCCCTCCCTCTCTGACCCTCCCCTGCTCACTCTCTCTTTCTCAAAAATAAATAAAAACATTTAAAATATTAAAAAAATACATTCATCAGGTGATGGAGTATTACATGGCAATAAGAATGAAATATGGCCATTTGTAGCAAAGCGGATGGACCTTGAGGGTGTCATGCTAAGCGAAATAAGTCAGGTGGAGAAGGACAGATACCATATGATTGCACTCATAGGTCTAACAGGAGAACAGGAGAACCCTAATGAAGGACCATGGGGAGGGGAAGGGGGAAAGACAGTTGGGGAGAGAGAGGGATGCAAAACCTGAGAGACTATTGAATACTGAAAAGGAACCAAGGGTTGAAGGGGAGGGGAAGAAGGAGGGGGGAAGGGAGGTGGTAGTAATGGAGGAGGGCGCTTGTGGGGAAGAGCACTGGGTGTTATATGGAAACCAATTTGACAAGAAACTATATAAAAAAATTTTAAAAAATTTAAATACAAAGAATTGTAATAATGGCTTTTCTAAACAAAGAATGGAATGAGCAGAAGTACAATTTAGCTAAAGCATGGGACATGGTCCAGGACCCCAGAATACCTTATAATTATATATAACATTTTCATGTGCTTTTCTGAGGTGATTGCTCTTAAGACATTTTCAAAGGAACTCCGTCTTGGTCCAAGCTTACCACTTGTTTATTCAATCTCATAAATAACTTAATCGCAAAAGAGAAAATAACATTGAAAGTATTTTTTCCAAAAAAATGATTACTATTGAGTATTATGCTTTAGGAAACATAGTAATTTATTAAAATTTTATATAAAGTGCATAACACCAAAGGTTGTAGCAACAGTAGAGAACCAAGCTCCTAAGTTTATTACATTAAAAACATGAGCATGAAAATTTAATTCTTTAATTTGTAGGAGTTAACGTAAAAAGGAAAACACAATAGACTGATAAATCATGTGAAATATGCACTATGTAGTTTATTATATAAGGGTCATTCAGCAATAAGAAGGATGTGTTTATCTACCTTTCTACAAATTAGGGAGATATGGAAGATCTATAGAGTATGTGGCTTTCGAATATTCTAAATGAGGAAAAAGTTTAAAATACAGGCAAGTAAATGATTAGAGTCACTGTCTTAAGTATCAATTATTTCAATCTGTCCTTTAAAGAAGTGGTTGATAAAAGATTCCCTGAAGTTACTTTGTTTTGCTGATAAAGATAGAGCTCAATAACTCAGATATGATTTTCAGATGATAATGTTGAGATTCTGTTCAAATATTAAAGAGCTGCATTTGAAATCTTGACCAAATGTTCATCCTATTTTTGCACAGATGTCAAGAAGGTATCAGCAGCAAATAAAGTCAAGGAACTGTTTAGGATTCATTCAAGTACCTGAATAAACATTTGTTTAAGGCCTAAGGGTTTCCTCTCATGATTTAATGGTATTTAAAAGAAAATGTTGACAGACACTCATTTGTTCAAATACAATCATAAGTGGACGATAAAACCAAATAAACAGACCAAAGCAGAGCTGTTCTGGTTTGAAAAAGAAATGGGACTGAGTTAAGAATCACAATTTGAAAACCAATCCTCTGGAAGAGATCATGGTTTTGTCTGAAAAATTATAAAGTAATTAATATTTACTCAAATATAAAACATTGCAGAGAAATAGCAGAGAGGCACACAAAACACAGAAGTTGGAGTCAGATATCCTGGGTTTGAATCTTGACCCTTATACTTTGTAGGGAGCTACCTGTCTGTGAAATACAGATAAGAATATCTCCGCCTGATAGACTGTTAGGATTACATGATGCTCAAGGGTAGTTAAGTGTTTTTAAATGAATAAGCCTCTTACACAACATTAAGATATGTTAGTGGAACAAACTGCAATTCTTCTGGATTTGTCTAATTGAATACTATGGTGTGTCATCAATGGCTTTGACATAACTCAAGTCAAAGTATTATTCTCATGTTCTCTAATCATACACAGGTTTTTTGTTTTGTTCTTCTGCCTTCTGCTTTTGTACATGTCAAAGACAGGGGTTATGTACATTTTCATCTTTCTAGTTCTAGCATAGGCAACTTTTAAATGTAGTAGTAATTAACTGAACTAATGATTTAAATCACTTTAGCAGCATGAAGAAAGCTAATCATATAGTTCGTTTAGAGTATCAAAATAATTATGTTCTAGAAAGAGGAACACGGCATGTACTCAAGGAGGTGAGAACAAAAAAAAAAAAGCTTACTCAAGTAACTGTGTGATAGTAATGCCTTAATAGGAGGATTTTCAGACTATGAAGTATTAACCAATAGTTAAAAGAACAAGCTAGGACTATAAATAAATATACAGAGCTTCAAGTCATTGTTGCATGAAAACATGATGAAGGATAATATACAAATTCTATATAGGATATCATTTATATATGAGCATTTCATACACACATTAAAAACTAAGATAGAGGTAAGGAGGAATGGTAGGGAAGGGAACAGATTAGAGGTATTGATCAAAGAGGACTTATGCCTTACTGGTAATATTTTACCTTTTGCAAGGAGAATCTATTTTTGTGTTACTTGACTAATTAACTTATAATATCTCAAACAGCAGAAGCACTAGCTGTTAGCATTAACAGGTATGTCTTAATACAAATACCTCCCTTTAGATTCTTGCAGTGGTGTTAAGATTCAGGTTCTGAAGGGGCATTAATAACAGGCAACCCCAAATAACCTAATATTAAGCAGATGATCCCTAATATTAAGCAATGTGATCCTTCTACCACTCCTCTTTCAGTAAAGTGGAAACCTTAATGGGTCATAATGCAAAATTGTGCTTAAAACCAGCTAACAACTCATGCTAAATATTAAACTAAGAGACCTGTAGCAGAAGATAAACTATCCAAGTATTCATTAATAATCATTATTATTTATAGAGTTTAGAATTCCAGTCCAGAGGCTCAGTTAGTAGAGTGTCTGACTTTCTTTCAGCTCAGATGATGATCACAGGGTCATGGGATGAAGCCCCACATTAGGCTCTGCACTGAGCATGGAGACTGCTTGGAATTCTCTCTCTCTCTCTCTCTCTCTCTCTCTCTCTCTCATGCCTCCACCGCTCCCCACTTGCACATGCATGTGCTCTCTTTCTCTTAAAAAGAAGTCCAATCCATTGAATTGCTACATGGTCATTTTTAGGATAACAGAAAAACTGTCACAGGGCTGACTCTACTGGAGAGAAAATTAAATTAAATAAGATTACTGGCCATCTAGGACATCCAGAGGGCCAACAGGCACATGAAACGATGCTCAGTGTCACTCATCATCAGGGAAACACAAATCAAAACCACACTGAGATACCACCTCACACCAGTCAGAGTCGCTAAAATTAACAAATCAAAAGACTATAGATGCTGGCGAGGGTGTGGAGAGACTGGCACCCTCCTACACTGTTGGTGGCAATGTAAAGTGGTGCAGCCGCTCTGGAAAACAGTGTGGAGGCTCCTCAAAAAACTATCGATAGAACTCCCTTATGACCCAGCAATAGCACTGCTAGGGATTTACCCAAAGGATACAGAAGTGCTGATGCATAGGGGCACATGTACCCCAACGTTCATAGTGGCACTTTCAACAATAGCCAAATCATGGAAAGAGCCTAAATGTCCATCAACTGATGAATGGATCAAGAAGATGTGGTATATATATACAATGGAGTACTATATGG
>PJEM01017166.1:0-23075 GCA_004023845.1 Helogale parvula | reverse complement strand
CAAGAGAATCAATAACTGATTATTACATTGCATTTATGCACGCATGCGTGTTTGTATATACTCATTCATTCATTCAGAAGTCTAGTTGACACATATGCTACATTAGTTTTCAGGTGTCTGACATGTCCATATTGCTACACTGTGCTCACAAGTGTAATTACCATATGTCACCACAAAATCCTGTTACAATACTGTTGACTATGTTCCCAAGGCCTTACCTTTTCCACTGTGACTTAGTCATTCCATAACTGGAAGCCCGTATCTCCTGCTCCCCTTCACCCATTGTGCCCATGGCCCCGCCCCCTCCCCAGGTCCATTTTCTGTGTGCCAGGTTCTATTCTCACTACATGAGTTAATTCACGTAAGCTTCACGATAAACCAGCCGAGTATTTTACACTGAGGACATCAAGGCCGAGAGAGCGTCGGCAGCGGGCTCACGGTCTCACAGCCGGCAGTAGCAGAGCTCAGCTTTGCACCACGCTTTTCGTTTCGCTAACCACTCTGCCAGTCTGCACAGTTTCATTGGTGGGACCCTGAACTAGGTAGGGCCTCTCCTAGACACTTGACACATGGCATCATATCTGACCCTCATGAGCGTTTTGTATAGCAGGCATAGGATCGTCCTCCGCTTCTCAGATGAGGAAACCGAGGCTCAGAGATTGGCTCAGGATTACACGGGCAGGGAGTGGCAGGGGAATGAGGTTTGAATGGAGGTCTGTTGTGGCCCCTGCGTCACCAGGCCCCTCGCACAGCAGGGCTGACACCTGCCTGGAGTCCTCCTGGGCCCCTGCTCCTGCCATAGAGCCTCCAGGCCCTCCCTGAGAGGCTGGAGGGACGGAACATCCAGAAACCAGCCACGCTGAGCCTCTCAGCCCAGAGGGATTTCGGTCTGCTTTGGTGAGAGTTGATATTTACATTTTTACCAACAGCCTGACTGGCACAGATCATACCATACCCAGGAGTGTCCTGGGGCGTGTGTGTGTGTGTGTGTGTGTCTCATTTTCCAGGGCTCATGTAGGAAGCCAGAAAATGGAGTCTCCAGAAGGGGCCCCCCACCCACTCTAAGCCTTCATTTTTTCATCTGTGGAATGAAAGGGATACACTAGGTCATGAGTTTTTAAACCTTTTTTATGTTTAAAAATTTATTTACTTATTTATTACTATTTTTAATGTTTATTTTTGAGAAAGAAAGAGAGAGCAGGTAAGGGGCAGAGAGAGAGGGGGGCAGAGGATCTAAAGCGGGGTCTGCCCTGACAGCAGAGAGCCCAATGTGGGGCTTGAACTCATGAACAGTGATCTGAGTCAAAGTCAGATGCTTAATGAACTGAGCCACCCAGGTGCCCCTGCTTATTTTTTTTAATAGAGATTTTAAGCAATCTCCACACCTAATGTGGAGCTTGAACTCACAACCTCAAGATCAAGACTTGCATGCTCTACCAACAGAGCCAGGTGCCCCTAAACCTTTCTTAGCATTACAATAGTGTTTTAAAAAAAATTTTTTTTAATATTTCTTCATTTTTGAGAGAGAGAGAGTGTGAGTGGGGGAGGGGCAGAGAGTGAGTGGGAGACACAAAATCTGAAACAGGCTCCAGGCTCCGACCTGTCAGCACAGAGCCTGTCGTGGGGCTCGAACTCATGAGCGGTGAGATCATGACCTGAGCCGAAGTTGGACGCTTAACCGACTGAGCCACCCAGGTGCCCCTGAAATTGTTTTTATAAGGAATAATATTTTTTTCCAGTCTACTCTCCACACAACTGAAATCATTTAAAAATGTAACTATAGTCGGGGCATCTGGCTGGCTGAAATGTGACTCTTGATTTCTGGGATGTGAGTTTGGGCCTCAAGTTTGGTGAAGAGATTAGAAATAAATAAACTAAAACAAAAAGTAACTGTGGTTATTTTACTCCCCAGCTTAAAATCTTTCAATAGCTTCCCCTGCTCTGGGGACAGTGGCTGCCGTCATGAAGCTTAGAGTCTATGAAGAAATGACAATATATACACAAACAAAGGCATTTAAAATATGTCAAAGGATGTCAAATGCTAGGGAAAAAACAAAACAGGATGAGAGGGAAGGAATGCCAGATAGGGCTGTGTCTTAGAGAGGCTGTCTGGACAGACCCCTGAAAAGGTGTCAGCAGGAACCTGAAGGAAACCGGTCGTGTGGAAGAACATGGAGGAAATGACAAGTGCAAAGGCCCTGAGACAGAGAGCAGGGCCAGCACAACTGGGGGCCAGCAAGGAGGCCTGTGTGGTTGTACAGGATGAGGGAAGGGAGAGAGTCAAGATCAGAAAGTAAAAGCGTTGGGGAGGGGGCAGGTGGGAAGGGACAGATAATGCAGGACCTTGTAGGCCTTGTTAAGATTTTAGATTTTATTCTGAGTGAGGATTTTGAGCTGAAGTGTGACTTGAACTAGCAGTGTTTTAATTTTTTAATGTTTGTCTATTTTTGAGGGGAGACACAGAATCCGATGCAGGTTCCAGGCTCTGAGCTGTCGGCACAGAGCCCGATGTGGGGCTCAAACTCATGAACTGCGAGATCATGACCTGAGCTGAAGTTGGATGCTTAACTGACTGGGCCACCCCGGTGCCCGAACTCATAGTGTTTCAAAAGCACAGATGAGGCAGGATACAGACTGCCCCGGAGTGGAACCCTGGAAGGCTTCTTGATGGGTTTACAGACAGTTTGAGAAAAGCCAGGCAGAGAGGAGTGAGAGAAGTCGCCCCAGGACATCTGAAGGAGCAACAGCTTGGAGTCCTTTGAATTCTGCTCCAGCCTTTCTGGTTTCAGGCATCTGACAACTACCCTGAGCTCAGTTTCCTCATCTTTGAAATGGGGATAGTAATAGTATCCCAGTCTTGGGTAGATGTAAAGGACTGTCCTTAGCATATGTAAAACTTTAGTTCATCAGAGAAGCTCCAGGGGCCCCTGGATGCTCAGCTAGTTAAGCATCAGACTTTGGCTCAGGTCATGATCTCAGTTTGTAGGTTCGAGTCCTGCGTTGGGCTCTGTGTTGACAGCTCAGAGCCTGGAGCCTGCTTCAGATTCTTTTGTCTTTCTCTCTCTGCCCCTCTCCTGCTTGTGCTCTGTCTCTTTCAAAAATAAATAAACATTAAAAAAAAATTAAAAAAATAAAGAGAAGCTCCATAAATAGTAGCTGTTAGAATCTTTAAGGCATTCCCGCCAGGAGACCTGTGTGCGTGAGCTGGAGTGGGAGGGAAGCGAAGGGGATGAGGCATGACGGTGACAGAGTGACCCCCTCTTACTGAACCCCTTCAGTGTGGGGGTCATGTGTTTCAGGATCCCCAGTGGATGCCCGAAACTGTGAGTAGTGCCCTACGTATACTGTGTTCTTTCCTACACATACACGCCTCTGATAAAGTTTCTTCTGTGAATTAGGCGCGTAAGGGATGTACAACGCTAACTAATAACAGAATAGAACTATCACAATATTCTGCAATAAAAGTTATGTGAATGTGGTTTCTCTCAAAGTATCTTATTGTACTGTACTCACTCTTCTTGCGATGATGTGGGATGATAAAATGCCCACGTGATGAGATGAAGTGAGGTGAATGACATCGGCATTGTGATGGAGCATGAAGATAATGTGAAAAAACAACAGTGGAGCGAAATCACTGAACCCAGAATATGATGTTCTAATGGAGGAACTGGTGGGAAGCAGACGGGAGGTGAGGGGTCTCTTGAGGCCTGAGCCCACTGCCCCGGCCCCATTCTGTGCCACCTTGCTCTGTTCTCCACCCGTTAGCACCATATCCTTCTTTCCTTCCCTCCCTGGAACCATGCATCCTCTAACCACAGGGCCTTTGCACTAGCTGCACTATGCTGTTGCTTGGAAACTCCTTCACTGGCCCTTTGTCTTACTAGGTGTCACGTACCCTTTGCCTTTCTTACTTTTGTAGGGGCTTCCTGGATCCTAAGTGAGGTCGGTTTCCCTGACAGAGGCTCCCTCAGCACCCCCTCCTTCCCTTTTGCAGCCTGGACTTCAGCCTGTGAGTATATATTTTCTAAAAATAAAGATATAACTCGTGTACAATAATCGCTAAAGATGTGAATACACAAATTTTAGTGTGTTCACAAGGTTGTGCAACAATCACCATTTTCTAACTCCAGAATATTTTCATCAACCCCCAAAGAAACCCCGTCTATCAGCAGTCACTCCCCACTGACCCGCTAGCTCTGGCCACCGCTGGTCTACTTTTTGTCTTTATGGATATGCCCAATCTGGACATTTCATAGAAGTGAATCATACAAGATATGGGCTTTGTGTCTGGCTTCTTCCACTTAATGGCAATGTTTTTACAGTTCCTCCATGTGCTTCATTCCTTTACATGACTAAATACTAGTCCATCACAAGGGCATACCACAGTTTATTTATCTGTGGACATTTGGGTGATTTCCACTTTTTGGGCTATTGTGAACAGTGCAGAAGTTTCTTACGTGGACATCCTGGAGCATGCATAAGGTCAAGAGGGGGAAACTAACATTATTAT
Source organism: Helogale parvula (assembly GCA_004023845.1). Taxonomy (NCBI): domain Eukaryota; kingdom Metazoa; phylum Chordata; class Mammalia; order Carnivora; family Herpestidae; genus Helogale; species Helogale parvula. Next base: position 18,565 of record PJEM01017166.1, on the reverse strand, counting down.
GACAGTTATGAAAACCGAAGTATCACTTTGGAAAATAGTCAGTTCCTCAAAACGTTAAACACAGAGTTCCCATATGACCCAGCAATTCTACTTCTAGGTATATGAGCCAAAGAACTGAAAACATGTTCATACAACAACTTGGACACGGATGATCACAGCCATATTGTCCAACAGGAGCCAAAAAGCAGAAATAACCCCAATGTCTCTCAACTGAGGAGCGAATAAACAAAGCGTGGTGTACCCCTATAACGCGGTGTTGTCCTGCTCCCTGAAGGAGGGAAGGCCGATTCCTACTGCATCACGAATGAGCCCTGACGACAGGTACGCTCCAGGAAGGCAGGGGATGACAGCTGTCAGCCCACCTCTGTCACCCCCGTGCACATTTCCTAGACAATCAAGCACTATATGTGAAGTGGTTGAAGGGTCCCGGCCAGCAGCCCAGCACCCCATCCCTTGGATGTCTGGTCTGGATGTCAGGGCAGCAAGTCTGACGGAATCACGGCAGGTCTGGCCCTTGTGACGAGCCTCCTGGCCTGCGGTGTCTCTGATTTCTGCTTCACAGCAGGCCACCTTGGGCGCCTGGCCCTCCTGCCGTCCCGCAGTCCTGGGACACTGGCCTGCCTGGACCTGAAGCTTCTTCGTTAGCGGCCAGGCCAGGAAGGGGGGTGGGCAGCCAGCGAGCAGGGGGTCCCCTGTCGCACACCTAGGGGAGCTCTGCCCAGAAGTGTGCCCCTCCTGTGCTCAGTGGTGTGGGTTGACAAACAGCAGGTTCCCAACGACCCCACAGTCCCTTCTCAAGTGGTGCCGGGCTCAGAGACCGCCTTGGGAGCAGCCTCTCACCTGTCACCGCGGAGCATGCTGGGATTTGGTGACAAGGCCCTGGGCCTGCATTTCAAAGGGTCCCCTCCTCCCTATAAAACTGGCACAGGGGCCCTGTGGAGGGGTCACAGGCCACCCCACGGCCTGGCTCAGCCTCCTGCAAGAGGGGTCACTGGGAATTATGTGTTTCATCAAATATTGCTGGGCTATGGAGTTTTATATGAAAAAAATTTTAATTAGCTGGAAACTAGGAGTTTAATAAGTGGAAAACAGAGAATTTTCCAAGGCCATGGCCGGGAAACATTTGCTTTTTTAAAAATTCTGCCTGGCTTCGCAGGCCAGCTAGGCACCCCGACACGAGGGCCCGATTGCCAGAGGAATCCGCAAGGAAAACAAAGCTTATTTTTAGAGAAATATTTTAAACTCGGTTTCAGCGAGCTCAGGAGTTTTCTTGTCTGTCTAAAATCCTTAATATCTTTCCTTCTATTTCAGAACTGCCTCTCACCCCAGAGGGTATTTGAACTCTTATCTGATGAGAGCTATTTCTGTACAGATGAAAATAAAGGGGTCCCCTCCCCCTCCAACTGGAGAATTGTTTCTAAATACATCCCTGCACTGACGGCCTGTCCTTGGCAGGTGTGCCCGGCAGTAAGGTGGGCCTGGGGTCCCTGCAGGCCTGGAGGCCTGTCTGCCACCTCCCACTCTCAGCCCTGTTCTGCCCACCCCCCCTGCAGGAAGCAGATGACAGCCTGGCCACCATTTCCGGGTTTTGAAAGCAGTTTTTAACTTGAAAGAGGCCTGCTTTAACGAGGGCTGCTTTTCCTCTGTAGGTGTTGTTAACACCCTCACCCCCCCCACCCCCACACGGCTAGACCCAAACATACTGCAACACCTACAGGTCCTTCCTCACACCCCACAGACCCACATACCCACACGGCAGCAGCGATACATACACCCACACACTTACACACACACACACTCTCATACCCACAGCCAACAGATACAGCCCCAAACCCTGGCCCCCGACTCACACCCACCCACACCCACTAGGTACACCCAGATCCACACATACCTACACACACACACACACACACACACACACACACCAGATGTACCCAGATCCAGATCCCCACTCACACGCAGACCCTGGAACATACTTATGCACACGTACAATCACAGACACTCAAGCCCATACCCACACTCACCCCCACAGACCCTCATGCTCTATGACACACTTATCAACAGCCTCACACACCAGTGCTCCCCTGCAGCACACGGACACAGAACTTTGAACACCTGTACATAGAATGATAGCCTCGAACATGTGTACTCCCAGCTAGACATACGAGGACACAGATCCCCCCTCCCCAGACCTCTCTCCACACACAGACACACCCTTAGACACAGTCATACTCATATGCTTTCCAGGTTTTGCAAAAAACTGTTGGGAGAGGTTGGAGAACCCAGGGAGGCAGGGCCCTGGAGGGGCTGTGGCTTCCTGTTGCCCAGCCCCTCACCTACCTCCCACCTGCAGGGTTCCTCCTGGGCAGGCCTCTGGGCCCTGGCCCTCCCTCTTTTCCTCCCTTCCTCCTTGGCCTTGCCAGCGGCACTAAACTGGAACTGCCCTGGATGGCCACAGGTCTTCACATCCGCCAGTGTGTGAACAACAAAAAATAAACACAAATTCATCAGGTAAGAACAACTGGAGAGTGGCTACGGTCCTCTAATGGAAGGGGAGCCTGGCTGTGGCCCCGCCTCTAGGGGCCCCGTCAAAGGTGCAGAGTCACTGCTCCTTTGCTCTTGTCACCTTGAGCAAAACTGGGGGGCAGTGAATGCCTGGGGATGGTTCCCTCCCAGTTCAGATGCTCCCTAGGGTTTCCTCCCTGCACACATCCAGCCTGGGAGGTTTTCTCAGACCCCCAGGCAGATTTTAATACCCAGCATCCTCTGCTGGGCCAGAGCTGTGGCCAAGAGCTGTGCCTGAGTGTCCTTCCTTCTCTGGACTCTTCCAGGTCTGGATCTTTTATCTGGACTCCTGAGTCTCTGCAGGGCTTGAAATCCCCATTTATTCCCATGGCCCAGTGCTGGGGCCTTTGGCCTTCTCAATCATTTGTGTTGTGGCTCGCCACCCCGCTCCCCAACCTTTTACATACTCAGCAGTAGATTCAGACAGAGTGAGGGGTGCAGATATGTCCATGCACGCATTCCTTCTCTGAAATCATCTAGAAGGTGACATGTACTAATTGAGCTGCTTTAAAAAGTACCTTATTTTTTTAAAGTTTATTTTTGAGAGAGAGAGAGAGAGAGCGCGAGCGAGCGCATGTGCACGGGGAGAGGCAGAGAGCTAGGAAGACACAGAATCTCACACAGGCTCCAGGCTCCAGGCTCCGAGCTGTCAGCACAGAGCCTGACATGGGGCTCAAACTCACCAACCATGAGATCGGCAGAGCTGGTCAGACGCTTAACTGACTGAGCCACCCAGGCGTTTCCCCCGCCCCAGCCCAATACCTTATTTTCAAACAGCCAGGGGCCAATGCCACTATGAAGACATTCTAAACACCCTCGAATCCTGGGCTCACGTTCACGACTGGCTACAAAAGAATTTTATCTGGCGTGTAACACCGCCAGTCAGCTTCAGTTCTGCTCTCCAGCCCCTGACAGGAATCCTGGCCTGTCCTTACTTGCAATTTTTACTTCTGGTCCCCTTAATTTACAAGAAAACTTTCCTAAGAGTGATCAAGCAATAGCAGAGAGTTTTGTTTGCTGTTAATTCCAGCCGCTGCAGAAAGACAATGACCTATATACCCTCCATTGATCTGCGGCAGGAGGAAATTTCTGAATGACTCCCCCCAGCTTTCCGTGCTCCACTGAGTCTCAAATACAAAACATCAGATCCTAGCAGTTGGGCTTTCAAACGCACCAATTTTTAAAAATGAATGTGGCTTATCCCAACAAGTCTGACATTCCAGCCGATCAAAAGTACTTGTTTAGAAAAATAAGTTTTGGAATGAAGTGGCAACAGGGCCTTTGAAATGCAGCTTGGCCTAAATAGCACTGCATTTTAGACTTTTCCTTCCCATTGCACATTCTTTGTGGTGAAGAGGCCAGGCAGCCCCGCAGGGTCTTGCCGGCTGAGCCCTCCGCCGCGAGCCCTCCGCCGTCCCCAGGCTTCCCCTCCCCCACGGCTGAGGCCCTTAGCCAGGGACCGGGCATCTAGGGAAACTTTGAAACTGTTCCCCATCCCCTTTGGCAGCCAAGCACCAAAACGCTCCAGTTAACGCCAGCGCAATCATGGCTAACGTGAAACAGCTGCCCGAGGCCTGGCGGGCCAGCCCCCCGCCCGCTCAGCTGGGAGACACAGGAGACCCCCGCACAGGGGTGCAGCAGTAGTTGATAGGGAACAGCTGTTGCAGATAAGAAAACAAACTATTGCTAAATCCTTTACCTACTTTGGAAAAAGGGGGTGGGAAGGAGGGAGAAGGGAAAAATAGGAATTGATTTATGAACCTGATTTTGGTTTTGAAAGTGATTGTAGGGGGAAAAAAACCTACCAAGGTTTTGTTCAATTGTGTGTGAATCAGCAAACAAATTGGTGCCATTTCATTTTTTTCTTCTTTTTCTAGAGGCCTGGGTTGAATTTGCTTTCTGGCCACTTAGAGGCTCCTAAAGCAGACACTAATCCTTTTGCATAAATAACGTGTGTGCTCACTCCCCGAGGAAGCTGTCCGCATAAACAAACATTACCCAGATATAAGTTTGACCTGTTTAATCTTCCTCCCCTTTCCTTCCTCTCCAGACAAGGACAAGGCCAGGCTTCCCAAAGTCCAGGCAAAACGCTGGTTCTCCAGCCCAGGAAAGCCTCCGCCTAACCCAACCCCCTCTTCTCCAGCTCAGCACTCTGGTAGCCCAGAGGCCTGGGGCCGGCGATACCCTCCTCCCTTCCCCACCCTCGCCGTTCAGGTCCCAGGGTGTCCCAGTAAAGAAAAAAAAATCGGACCTTCAGCTGCCACCGCAGACACGTGATCCAGCCGGTGACTCACAGGCGGGCCACACCCCTTCAGGCCTTCAGCCAGGGCCTGCCACCAGCCAGTTAGCCAACGCTGGGATGCATCTTATTACCAAGGGGAACAGCTAACTAATGCCCTTGACAGCCCAAATAATTACTTTCTTTCAGCTAGAAGAATTTGCTATATGCTATAAAATACATACGGGCAGGCTCTTCTGAACCCTCACTGTGCCAGGTCACCTGGAAATCTTAGCCCCCAACCCCTGCAAGGCCCGGGCAAAGCCCAGCAAAGCGGTGGAAGCTAAAAGTCTCGATGTTCCGGTTAAAAAAAAAAAAAAAAGCTAGCTTACACAGGAATACCTTTTTTTTCCCAAAAATTTTATTGGGGGAAAACTACAAAACATTTACAGTACAATGTTTACAGCCACAATCTGTAGTGAACTGATTTCCCCAAAATATATTACAACTCAAGTTGACTTATCTTGTTACATTCAAAAACCTACTCTGTCATAGTCCAGAGTACTTAGCTAGTGCTCCAACTGTGCCTCCGTACAAACTAAGGCTACCGCTCACTCCGCCGTCCAGGAAAGCGTTCCTGCCTTTCTATGCACACACACAAAATAGTACAAAAGTTTTGGAATTTTCTGTAATGGAACAAGGCATATTCATGTACTACATACCGTTTTAGCACTAGGAGGTGGCCTCTTCACTTTCTATCTATATAAAAAAAGTGGTAAATATCTTTTCCTTTTGTGCAGTTGAACCCATCCTACATTCAAATTCTCTCAAGCACTAATAGAAAAATACTTATTTGGTTGAGGAGGATTTAAGGCAAGTTCTGGCCCTTCCCAAGGCACTGTGAAGACTACCCCCACCCCATTATTGCTACATGTCTTTATACGAAGACTGTCACAGTAGAATTGGTGGAACGAACAAACGAACATGGTTTTTTTTTTTTTTGCTCATTTTAAAAGCTGGAATGAGAGAAGCACGCCACATTTACACCTGATTGCAAAAGTATGTGGTCACTTTTTTTCTCTAAAGTTGGATGGGCTACAACCATTATACATTCTAAGAAAACTCAGAAGATATTCCTCAAACCACAGCATCAGGATAGATTTCTGTGAAGAAATCATGCCATCTTTCAAAATTTACGTAAACAAGAAAAGAAATTAATGAAATAAATATTACATACAATCTCTTAAATTAAGATTTTTTTTACTCATTTACAATAAAATAACCAAGTGAAGTTACAAAAGGCATATATTACTGTGAAAAGAACATACACTCCACATTTTGCCGATTAATAATGGCAATCATAATTTAACATAATAAAAGAATATATATCTATTGCTTTTCATCATACTTGATAAATACAGTATGAACAAAATTTTCAATGTATACTTTTCACAAGATAATAAATAAGTTAAATAGTTTTTTCATATTGAGTTGTGGTGCAGTGGTGCGAATCAACTCAAAACAGCTAAAAATTCAGCAGTTTTCCCCCAACGATTAAACTAAGCTCTGCCCAAGGCTTCCAGAAAGAGCAGACAAAATGGTTCTAAAATTAAACATCCACTAAGTGGTGGCAAGCAAACCAGTAACCAGTATGAAACTTTGGAATGCAAGGGTTTCCCCCCCCAGACCCACAGAACTTTGTGTCAAACAAATAAAAACAACCTATGGCGCTGAGGACTACAATCAAGGCATATTCTCGGTAGAATATTGGATTCCAGAAGCTTATAGGTTTAACAACGTGGTGGCTGGCTGGTTTGTTTACACTGGTCTGAGACAATTAGGAACTTCTCTCAAGATAAGAGGTCCCACATCTGGACTGTAACTAATGCTTTCAAGTGAAGATATGGAATGGCTGTTGGTAGCTGCTGGTGCTGGGTTGATTTTTTTTCCTAAAGTCCCAAAATCCTAGGAGACCTAAAAAAAAAAAAAGTTTAAGTGTTTGGTTTTTTTGTTCTGTTCGCATCACAACTGCCCTGTTGTGAGTATTTTGTTCAATACAAAAGTTCGTTGGCTTCTTTCGCTCAACAAGAATGAAACTTCGTAATAATAATAAAAATAAAAATAATAAAAAAAACAAAAGAGGAAACCGAAAGGGGAGGGGTGGAGGCCCCTCCCGGCACACGAGTTCGAGTCCAAGTGCTCGGTGCGGCCCACAGTCTGCTCATGGCCTAACACCACCCCCACCCGCATGACCCCTTCCCCCGTCCCTAACGGGGGTCGAGAAGCCTAGGGCGCCCTCCAACATCCCCGGAACTGCCTTCCCTTCCTCCTCCTCGCTGGCGCCCTCTTGCCTCAGTCGTCGGAGATGGACAGGCGGCTGAAGATGGGCAGGCGGCGGCCGGGGTCGAGGCTGGGCGACTCGGAGCCGCTGAGGCTGCCCGAGCTCAGGGAGCCGCTCAAGTAGCTGTCGCGGTCAGAGAGCGAGTCCGGGGGGCTAGGGGGCGCGTCGAACACGGGAGACTCGGACAGGCGGCGCGGCAGCTGGAAGCTGAAGGGCGGTGAGGGTGGCGCGGCGGCACTGGCAGGGAGGGGCGCGCTGGGCGGCGCCGGGGGCTGCGAGGGGGGCACCAGGCCCTGCTGCTGCTGCTGCTGCTGGCTGCGATAGTACGCCGCGGCTACCGCGGCAAAGTTGTGGGTCTGGATGGCGAGGGGCGCGATGAGGCTGCTCAGCTCAGGGCCGAATGCAAAGGCGTTGTTGGCGCACGAGGCCGACGAGCAGGCCGCGCACTGGGCGCCCGGCGCCAGCAGGTCCTCGGCGCCCCCGGTGCCGTATAGCAGCGCCGCGGCCGCCGCAGTCGCGGCCGCGGCACAGCACGTCGGGGCGCCCGAGGGCGTGGAGGCCGCTGAGGCCGACGAGCAGGACGAAGCAGACGAGGAGCAGGAGGAGGCCGAGGAACACGAGGGCGGTGGCGGCGGCGTGCGCGACGTGGGGCTGTCGAGCAGCAGTGGCGACTCGAGGCCCCCCGGGGGCTGGTGGTGGCCAGACGGGAAGCCCGAAAAGCTGAGGCTGTGATGCAGCTTGGGTCGCGGCTCCCGGGGGAAGCCCAGGTGCAGCGCGTCACGCGCGCTGAAGGCGCGCAAGTCCCCGGAGGCGCCCCCAGACGGCGCGGGCCGCCGCTCGTCGGCGTTGTGGATGAAGTGGCAGCGCGGCCCGTAGGGGCAGAAGCCGATGGTGTGGAAGGTACGGCAGAGCTCCGTCTTGTACTTCGGGTGCCGGGTGAGGCTGCGAAGCTCGTGGAAGCCGTGCGCGAACTGGCACTTCTCGCCGTACTTGCACGTGCCGCTCTCCTCGAAGGGCCTGCACAGCTCAGTTTTGTAGCGCGTGGAGTTGATCTGGGAGCCGCCGCCCCCCTTCTGCTGCTGCTGCTGCTGCAGGTGCAAGAGGTGCTGGCTGCGCTCTCCGTTCTCGCTGAATGAGCGGTCCCGGAATTTGTTCTCCTTGTTCAGCAGGGCCGTGCCGCCGCCCCCTGACGGCTCCTTGAGAGTGCCGTAGGAGGCCGGGCCGCCCGCCGCCCCGCTGCCGCAGCTGCTGCCGTTAGCCGCGCCCGGGAACTTGGGCGAACAGCTGCCGGAGCTAGGCGCGGGGTGGGCGAGTGCGTGCAGGTTGCTGGCCGAGTGCCGTCGGAGAAAGCCCGGCGTGAAGCCCGAGCTAGGGGCGGCGGCCACGGGCGTCCCCACCGCCTTCTTGTCCAGCATGTTCAGATTGAGGTTGGCCAGGGATTTCTCCGTCTGCCAAAAGGAGGGGGCGAGGACGGGATGAAATATGGGAAGGGAGGGAAGAGTTGGGGCGAGTTGCAGAGGAACTTCCAAGCCTTCTGATTCTTCTTCCTTTTTGCAGATTTCGATTCAGCCCCCACCCTCCACCCCTACACGCGCAAAAGAATCATGTTCGCGTTGGGAGGAGTCGACTCCCACCCCAGGCCGCGCTTGGTTTCGGACATGTGATCCTCAGACCGTGGGCCGCCAGCCTGGGCAGCGCAAACCCCGTCCGGGAAGCCCGGGGCAGCGTGGCCGAGGCCGGCGCCGGAGAAACTAAACGGCGACAGCGGCTCCCTCCTGCCCTTCCTTCCAGCTCCTTCTCCCCGCCCACAAGGCACGAGCACACACTACAGCAAACTCCAGGAGTTTTCCCGACCCCAAAGTCAAGGTGGGGAGGGGCGCGCCAAAAGCCCAGGGCAGAGGCAAAGTCTGAAAACTCGAGGGGCTTCCTGCCTGCCCGCCTTCCTCCCTCCTTCCTCCCTCGCGTACCTTGCACAAGAAGTCGATATCGTAGAAGGCGGACAGAAGTGTGGTCGACATGTTTCTGGATCCTGTAATGGTCGGCGTTGCAGGCAGGGAGGTCCGGAGGAGCCCTCGGGGCGGCGCGGCCGGGCTCGAGCCACGACGAATAACGGGTGAGGGGCGGGGGAGGAACCGAAAGTTTGCCGGGGGACCAGAGGGAGAGGGAAGCAGCGTGGACTGGCTTGAAGGTGCCCGGGAGTGCGAAGTGGGGGGAATGGAGAGAGAAGCAAACAGCCCTCCTCCGCGCCCCGGGGTGCCCGGCCCGCCCCCCCCCCCGCGCGGAGCCGACGACAGCTCGCGGACTGCTGGAACTCCGCGGCCCGCGAGCGCGCGCCCTATATAGAGCCGGTGAGCGCGGCAGCGGCTAGGCGGGCGTGCCGGAGGAGGGGACAGAACGCTGACCCCGCCGGGGTCTCCAGGCAACGCCGCCCGCCGGCTCGCGGACGTCAAGCGCCTTCATGGCTTCCCATTGGCCGCCGCCAATTTTTTTTCTCTGGGGGAGGGGGCGAGAGGCCTTGGGGCGGGGCAGGCTGCCGGGGCGCCCGGGGCGGCGTGGAGAGGTCGGCCCTGATGGGTGCTGCTGGTAGGCGGCGGGAAGATAAGACTCCCTTCCTCTGGGGCTGCACTTTGGAAATCCCCTGCACATTTAAAGTGACCAGGATTCTGCAGCCCTGGACGGGTCTCCCCGCGCCGGAACCTGCTAGGCGAAATTGCGAAGCTTTACTCTCCCACTCTTCGGCTTTATATTGGGCGCGGGAATTGCAAAATGCGAGAATATTGCAACCGTCCGCGCGGCCCGGCTGGCTTGCAAAGGGTGTTTCGGCCGGGGAGGCGGGGGCTCAGGGCCTGCGTCCGGTGGGTGGTGGCTCCATCCCGATTGCACGTGGAGACGCGGTGGGGGTGGGGGCGGGAGCGGCCACGCGGGCGGCTGCCGCGGCAGTCTCCCCCGGAGGAGCCTGGGCCCGTTTCTCCGCCCCCGTCCCCGCCCAGGCTGCAGTAAACAGGGCTTGGGCGCTGGGGCCTGCAGGGCAGGGCTGAGTGTCTGAGGACAGGCGCTGGCTTTGCTAATCACATCACAAGACCTTGAGCCAGGGCCAAAGGCGCGGAGTGGCGCGGGGCGTCCCGGGCGGGGGAGCCGGCTGGGAGGACGAGAGGAAAGGCCGTGAGAGCTGCGCAGGCCTGGAGGCGACTTCCCGCCACCCCGTCCGTCCGCCGGTCAGCCCGGCCTTCCCCAGTCCTCCCAGGGGATGGGGTGCAGCTGCCGGCTGAGGCTCCCCGGCCGCCGCAGCCGAGGCCGGGAGTGCCCTCCAGGCCCCTTTCCTCTCCAGCCATTGGGGGCGCCGCGCCCTTCCTTAGCTAGTTGTGGGCCGCCGCACGCAGGCTCGGGCTGAGGCCGAGCTGCGGTCAGGTAGGGCAGGGCACCGAGTACGCTCAAGGTGGTCTTGCCCTCCTTTACCCCCCTCTCACTTGTCCCACACCCCGAAGCCCTGCGCTGGGTAACGCCTTTGCCAACTGGCGCCCTCAGCGTATGGGGCAGACAGCCCCCCCTAGCGCCCAGTTAGGCAAAAGCCGCTGACAGCCGGGTCGGGCAGATCTGGGATCTGGTAGATCTGGGGTCTGGTCCAGGACACTTACCACTCCGCATCTAAGCATATGCTACCAAAAACCTGGAGCGGGCCCATGATCTCTCACACCTGGCAGCTGAGGCCGCAATTGGGCCCAAGTTGGAGGGCCCAGTTCCCTCTAGGGAAGGAAGCAACCCACGCCCCCTTCCCAAATTGATCTTATTTCTTGCTGTTTCCTCGTGGTCATTTCCATTCGTTAACCTGGAAGGGGGGGGGGGTAGGTGGTGAGCCACTAGGCCTGTCACTCCTAGAACTGCCGCCTCAGAGTTCAGGTTGCATGCAGAACCCTCCCCGTTGAGACTCCCTAAGCACCCACCCAGAGAGAGTCCGCAGAGGACCAGAAACCCAGGGTTGGTGTTTAGGCCCTGCCCCTTCCAAGTCATGTGATCTCAGGCAAATCACATAATCTCTTTGGTTCTTGGGTTCCTTGTAAAACTAAGATAATTCCTGCTTTACTCATCTCTCACCCTTGCCAAGGTGCAAATGCGTTCTCTGTTAAGGTGTGTAAAAGATGAGCAGTTAAAAAAAATCCATATTATTTATTAAAACAAATTGACAAAGTATAAAAACGGAGATAGCCAGGTCTCTGGATGCGGCCAGATGGGTAGAGGTCCACAGAATCATGCATGCAGACCTGAGTGGCACCAAATCTCGGACCCTCTAGCTTGGAGCCAAAGGCAATGACCCGGGAAGATGTGATTGCTTCACTCTGGGTGATTGTACCACCCAGCCTGCACTGGCCCCCAGACAGTGCTGGGCAACTGTGGCTGACACAGCCCGGAGCACTCAAGAACCCCAACTGTTGTTTTGTTTGTTGTTGAAATGACCCCAAACGCGGGAGTCTGAGATTAGCCCTGACAGTAGTATTCTAAGATTCCCCAGGGAATGCATCAGGCAAGTGTGAAATAGCCATTTCGCTGCTATTGTAGGTCAGTAATAAGATTTCAAATACAAAACCAGTAGAAACATCTGTCCCTCCTGTCCTCCCAGGCTGGCCACAGCCAGCCAACATCAAAATCTGGGATAATTCCCAGTTGGCAGCCATGAGAACACCCACTTTGCAGGTTTGGTGGAAGGATCCTGGTACATGTTTTGGTACTGAGCACCTGCTACTTTAAGGTGCTAAATTATTATATAACAGCTTTTATTTCATTTTAAATGGAGAGAAAAGGAACGCTAGCCATTTCCAAGGAGCTGGGCTTTGCTGGGGCCAGTTTCATAGTTCTTGAACCACGGTCATCACTGCATTATGCCAATTTCCTGACTTCTCACCCAGTCAGGTCTTCTCAGAACAAAAAGAAATGTTAGACTGGCAACTTTCCATCAAGTGTGGGCTACGTAGGATCCTAATTAATTCAGGATCACCAAAACACATTTTGAGCTGAATAGTGCAAAACTACCTAGGGAATTGCTTGTTCTCTTTAGGACAAAACTTTAGATTCTAAGTTTACTCCTTTCCCTGCCTTTTCCTACAGAGCTATTTTTCTGTACTTCCAGTATGGCTGTGTTTTTAGTGTTAGGTGGTTTTCTTTTAAAGAGAAACACATTTGAAATATGAGCTTTTCTGTACAGGCAATGCTATCACACTCTCATTCCTCTAAACTGCCCCTTCAGCCCCTCAAACATCAATAAATAGTTCCAAGTGATTGCTCACCTGAGGAGTATTTAAAAATATTTACACCCCCTAAAAGCTGGACCAACTTTTATATACTACTAAAATGGCTTTTTCCGATAACCAGGATGAAAAATGAATATGGATGAGGCTCTGGCCAATCCAAGCTATGAATTTCAAGATAGCCCTCTGTAAGTAACACTCCATTCTGAAATGAGAAGTAAAAAAATGGCAAGCCAATGAAGCAAAACGTGTGCAAGAGCGACACCTGCTGGGTGTCTAAGGCAGAGGGCTGAGCTGGGCTTGGAAAAGGCAGAAAAACCTAAGGTTGCTAGATTCAAACACTGAAATGGATAATTGTGTTTTCTGACATCTTAAATGAGAATCTTTTATTGTCACCGAGAAAACGACAGTGAGCAGCGTAGGACTTGAACAAAGTATTTATTCTGGCTTTCCCTTCCATGGGTTTCCTTCTAACAGCCAAGGGTCTATGCTTTCACTGGGTGGCAAACAAAATCAAGTTTCTTAGCATTACCACAAACATTTTTGGTGGGTAGGAGCTTTTTTTTTTTTTTTTTTTAAATAAATCAGATGGCATGTGCAGGTCACTGTGGGACCTGCGCATGTAGATCGTAAAAACAAAACTATTTCTATGAAGTTGATCTATAATTCTCCCAGGATCCAGCATTTGGAACATACTTCTGCCATAGCTAAAATGGAATAAAATGTGGAATTCTCACCCAATAGGCTGTTTGCCAACTAATCCAACTCTTCTATCCAATGGAAAAGAGGAGAGAAAGTCATGAGTTAAAACCCAGTTCTTTACAGTCAATTCACAGAAGATGTGGGCTGGCTACGCCTGGAGGTTTGAGGCTGTGGGGGAAGAGAAAGGCGAATTCAGGTCTGCAGGTGGCCTGCACCTGGGAACAGAGTAAATATTCAACGTGGTCGCCGCACTTCCTACAGTAGCTGCAATAAACCAGGCTCCCCTGAATGAGTGAGCTGAAGAAAAATTCCTTTGTAGGAAGAGACAGAAGACTAGACTCATGAAGGGGAGAAAATATTTGAATTTATGTTCGACACGTTTCCTGCAGATTTAGTGGGGGAATAATCCACCCCCACCCCACCCCCCAGAAATTTTTCTTCAACAAGCTGTTTCTGTTCTTGCAAGAGTGAACAGATTCACTTCTGCAGGAGCGTCTGAAGCACTGAGAACAAGGGTGTCTTCCCTTTCCTTTCCTTCCAGAAAGGCCAGCAGCCTCAGGCAAGCCAAGGTCCTTTCCTCCTGGATGCGCAGTCTTGTGAATTCTGCTGTCTTCAAAAATACAGCAGTTGGTGGCAGTTCTTTGAACAGCCCGGAAAGGAGGTGGCACTGCTCTGATGCTGTCCTGTGAAGATGGCGGAGGCTTTCAGGGCTGAGGGGACACCCGCTGGACTTGGAGAGGAGACGGAAGAGGTGCTTGTAGAGGTATTTCACGAAGGTCAGGGTCTCAGCCCAAAAGTTGACTTCTGATTTTTCAAACAGGTAGTCTTCCAGCTAGACCGAATGACAAAGCCCAAAGTCAACATTACAGGGGACGCGCACGGGCTCCAAAACAGACCAGAGTCCCGCCAGACTCGGAGGAGGTGTGTCCCCTCCCCCTCCCGAGGGCGGCCTATTCTTGCCTGTCGGCACTCACATATATATATATACATGCCACTGGCAGCCTGGAGGGTCGCCTTCTATTTTCATTTCGCTGTACTTCTCCACCAGGGAGGAATGTTCTTCCCCAGACTTAACATGACCTTTGATAAAGATGTGTTTGTGGTTTCAAGCCAAGATATTTTGGGGGCCTGCTGTTGAAAAGGGAACCTCAACGTGGGAGAGGGCCCTAGACCCAAAGGTGCCTCTAGGAATCAGAGAGCAGGGGGGGAGGGGGGAAGGAGGAGAAATCTCAGCAGCAGAAGAGGAGCAAAGGATTACCAAACACGAGGCACTACTCTGAGTATGGAACCAAATTTCTGTAATGCTAGGGATTTTCAAGCTTATTTGATTACAGACCCTTAATCTTGTCTCCAAATTTCCCATAAACAGGCTGCTTTTTGAACTCTTGGCCTGTTGGGTATGTCAAGAGGGCCCACTGAGTCAGACATGGGTGGATAGATACTGATTTCAGTTGACAAGATGCTTTTGCTACTTGTCTTGGTCCTCAGTTTCCCTTTCTGTTGACTCACCCACCTGGAGGGGGCTGATAGTTTTCTCTAAGCAGCAAATATCTGGGAGGGGCCCTGATTCTCTGCAAATGCTTCACCTTCAGACCTAACCATGGGGAGCCCCTAGCTATTCCAGTGCTGATGAATAAGCATTCTCCATAATTAAACGCTCAGCTTCCAAGGGGCCTCTTCCTTCCTTCTTTTATTTTTTCTTCTTCTTTTGCGGTATAACTGACATAGAATATTACACTAGTCTCAGGCATACAGCAGAATGACATTTGTATACATGGTGAAATGATCACCACAGTAAGTCTAGTCATCATCTGCCACTCTACAGAGTGAATATCTTATTGATTATATTCTATGCTATACATTAATCCCCATGATTTATTTATCTTATAATTGGGTGCCTGTACTTTTTAAAATATTTATTTATTTTGAAAAAGATACCATGCATGCGTGCACAGGGAGAACAGGCAGAGAGAGAGGGAGAGAGAATCCCAAGCAGGTTCCGTGCTATCAGCATGGAGCCTGACATGGGGCTCGATCCCGTGAACTATGAGATCATGATCTGAGCTGAAATCAAGAGTTGAATGCTTAACCAACTGAGCCACCCAGGCGCCCCAATATTTTATTTATTTATTCATTTTTAAATGTTTATTCATTTTTGAGAGAGAAAGAGTGCAAGCAGGGAGGGGCAGGAAGAGAAGAGGACAGAGGATCCAAAGTGGGTTCTAAGCTGACAGCAGTGAGCGCTATGCAGGGCTCGAACTCACAAACCATGAGATCACGACCCGAGGGAAGTCAGGATGCTCAACCGACTCAGCCACCCAGGCGGCCCCTGTTTGTTAAAAGTAGGCTCATCGTGGGGTTCAAACTCTCAACCTCAAGACCAAGAATTGCATGCTCTACCAATTGAGCCAGCCAGGTGCCCATGTTTTCATTTTCTTTGCATAGATACTCAGCAGTGGAATTGCTAGAGCACATGGTAGTTCTTTTTTTAATTTTATGAGGACTCCATACTGTTTCCACGGTGGCTCACCAATTTACATTCCCACAAACAGGGTACGAGAGTTCCCTTTTTTCCACATCCTCGCCAACACTAATTTCTTGTCTTTTTGATACTAGCCATTCTGACAGGTGTGAAGTGGTATCTCATTGTGATTTTGACTTGTAATTCCCTAATGATAGTGATACTGAGCATCTTTTCCGGTATCTGTTGACCACCTGTATGTCTCCTTTGGAAAAATGTCTAGATCCTCTGCCCATTTTTTAAATCAGAGTTTTCAGATTTTTAAAAATCAGTGCAGAGCCCAGGGTAGGGCCCAAACCCATGACCCTGAGATCAAGACCTGAACTGAGATCAAGAGTCAGATGCTTAACTGACTGAGCCACCCAGGTGCCCCTTAATCCTAAGATTTGTGGTTGTTGTTACTGAGTTGTAGGAGTTCTTCTATTATTCTTGGGGGTATTAACTCCTTATTGGATACATCATTTGCAAATATCTTCCCCATTCAGTAAGTCCAGTTAACATTTTGTTGATAGTTTCCTTTGTTGTGCAGAAGCTTTTTGGTTTGATGTAGTCCTATTTGCTTATTTTTTACTTTTGTTTCTCTTGCCTTTGGAGTCAGAGTCACAAAAACATCAACAAGACTGATGTCGAGGAGCTTACCACCTGTGTTTTCTTCTGTAAGTTTTATTGTTTCAGGTCTTACATTCAAGTCTCTAATCCATTTTGAGTTAATTCTTGTGTATGGAGTAAGAAACTAGTCCGGTTTCATTCTTATGCATGTAGCGCTCCAGTTCTCCCAACACCTTTTAGCGAAGAGACTATCCAGTCCTCATGGCATATTCTTGCCTCCTTTGTCTAAAATTGACCGTATGTACATGGGTTTATTTCTGGGCTCTCCATTCTGTTCTATGGGTCTGTTTTTGTGCCAGTGCCATTCTGTTTTGATTACTATAGTTTCTTCTTTTTCAAGATTGCTTTGGCTATTTGGGGTCTTTGGTGGTTCCCTATAAATTTTAGAATATATGTTCCAAGTCCTGTGAAGAATACCATTGGAATTTTGACAGGGTTTGCACTGAATCTGTAGACTGCTTTGGGCAGATGGATATTTTAACAATATTAATTCCTCCAATCCAAGAGCATGGAATATCGTTCCATTTATTTGTGTCTTCTTTAATTTCTTTCATCAATATCTTACATTTTCAGTGTATAGGTCTTTTTCCTCCTTCGTTAAATTTATTCCTAGAGAAATGTAAATTATTCCTAGGTATTTTATTCATTTTTATGCAATTGTAAATGGGATTTTCTTGATATTTCTTTCTGGTGCTTTGTTATTAGCATATAGAAATGCAACAGATTTTTGTATTTTGTATCCTGCAACTTTACTGAATTCATTCACCTATTCTAAAATGTTTTTTGGGGTTTTTTTTTCTTTGGTGGAGTCTTTGGGGTTTTCTATATATAGTGTCATGTCATCTGCAAGTAGTGAGAGTTTTATTTCTTCCTTTCCAATTGATATGCCTTTTCTTTCTTTTTCTTGTGTAACTGCTGGGGCTTTCCAAGTTGCTAATATTTTGTTGAGGACTTTCGCGTCTATGTTCATCAGGGATACTGGCCTGTAATTTTCTTTCATTCATCCTTTTTTTCTTTTTTGTGGTGTCCTTGTCTGGTTTTGGTATCAGGGCAATGCTGGCCTATTAAAAGGAGTTAGGAAACGTTCCCTCCTCTTCGATTTTTTGGAAGAGTTTTAAAGGCTAGGTATTAAATCTTTGAACGTTTGGTAGAATTTACCAGTGAGGCTGTCTGGTGTTGGACTTTTGTTTGTTGGGGGGTTTTTAATTGCCGATTCAATCTCTTTACAAGTAATTGGTCTATTCAGATTTTCTACTTCTTCCTGATTCAGTCCTGGAAGATGGCAAGTTTTTAAGAATTCATCCATTCTTTCTCATTTGTCCAGTTTGTTGGCATATAATTGTTCATAGTAGTCTCTTATGATCCTTTGCATTTCTGTGGTATCAGTTGTAACCTCTCCTCTTTCATTTCTGATTTTATTTACTCGAACTCTCTTTTTCTCTTGGTGAGTCTAGCTAAAGACTTACCTACTTTGTTTATCTCTTGAAAGAACCAGCTTTTAGTTTCATTGGTATTCTCTATTGTCTTTTTAGTCTCTACTTAGTTTAATTCTGCTCTGATCTTTATCATTTCCTTTCTCCTCCTAATTTTGGGTTTTGTTTGTCTTTTTCTGGTTCTTTGATATGAAGTTAGGTTGTTTATTTGAGATTTTTCTTACTTCATTTATCCTTGAATTTTCCTCTCAGAACCACTTTTTCTGCATCCCATAGATTTCGGCATGTCCTATTTCTGTTTCCATTTGTTTCTAGGTGTTTTAATATCTCCTTTGATGTCTTCTACGACCCAAGAGCTGTTCAGTAACATGTTTTTAATCTCCACATATATGTAGTTTTTCCAGTTTTCTTCTTCTTTTTATAAAGTTTATTTACATATTTTTGAGAGAGAGAAAGTGAGAGAGTGTGCGTGGAAGCTAGGGAGGGGCGGAGAGAGGGAGGGAGAGAGAATCTCAAGCAGGCAGCCTTTTTCTGAGATTCTGTCTTGTTCTGTCAGTTGGAACATATTTCTCTGTTTCTTCATTTTGCTTGACTCTGTGCTGCTTTTACATATCAGGCAAAACAGCTACCTTTCTCCATCTGGAAGGAGTGGTCTTACGTGTGATGAAACTTCTCACTGAACCTCGCCCAAGTTCGTGGTTGTCTCTTCGATCTTTCTGTCTAGACCGCCTGATTTATTCCTAATATGCCCCTGTTGTTGACGATATGCCAAGACCTGTTCCCAGGGGAGGGCTCTCATTCAGCACCTATTTGCAGGCTGACTGGAAAGCAGATCCTTTGGTGGTAGCTTTTATTTATTTATTTATTTTTTAAAATAGTTTATTGTCAAATTAGTTTCCATATAACACCCAGTGCTTCTCCCCTCAAGTGCCCCCC
>PJEM01017165.1:0-23071 GCA_004023845.1 Helogale parvula | reverse complement strand
AAGGGGGAAGACAGAGAGGAGAGGAAGGAGGGAATAGGAGGAAGAGGAGGAGGAAGGAGGGGGAGGAGGGAAAACGGAATTACAAGCGTCAGCCCGGTGTGGAGACCCCAGCCCCCGCGTGCAGTGCTGGTGGAGGCAGAAGACGGTGCAGCCATGTTAACAGTCTAGCAGGTCCTCAAAAAGCGACACGGAGTTACCATGTGACCTAGCGGTCCCACTCCTAAGAATCCACACGCGAGCGATGGAGGCACGTTCACACACGAGCTGGTACACGGATGTGCGTAGCAGCAATGCTGGCAACAGCCAGAGAGGAAGCAGCCCCGCCGCCCGCCAGCCGACGAGCGGGTGGACAGTGCGGTCCAGCCATGCGGTGGAGTGGCATCGGCCACACACAGAGGAATGAAGCTTCCACAGTGTGGAGCTGAGCTCTGCGTGACTGGTGACGTGCGCGGGGCTTTCTCCGGGCGTGAGCCGTGCGTGGTCCGCGGTGACGGCCGTGCACCTGTGAATCTACTGGAAACGGCTAAAATGTACGCTTTAAAGTGTGGATTTTAAGGTTTGTTAATTACATTCAATTAAAGAAAACAAAGGCAATAGATAGTCAAGAGTTAGAAGACAGAGCAGTGGAGGGAACCTCTCCCGAGACACGAGAACTAGCACGGGGTTGCCTCGCCCTACGGGAAGCACACTTACCTGACACTCACAAATACAAGGGCACAAACTCGTAGGGACTAAATAATCAGAAGAGACAACAACCAGCATGAGTTGTCAACACCACACTGGAATCTGGAAAGTGGATGAAAACGCGGTCAATGATTTGGGCGAGACCGGGACAGCTGACACCGGAGGCGTCCGGAGCCCAGGCACGGTTCTAGGACGTCTCCCAAGGTGAATCGTGGCTACACAGTAAGAGCTGGAGGCAGGCGTAAAGACAGGGGTGATAAGGAGGCATCAGGCCCCCAGAAACCCTCCGGCTCTTCTCCTTCACGGCCAGCGGGACGTGTCCCCACTGCAGAGGGACTATTCGGGACACAGACTCAACCACAGCGGTTCTCAAGACAGTGAGACGCCAGAGGAAAACAGGGGAGAGACAGACAGAGGCAGAACGCCTGCCCCTCCCCCGGCAGCTCGGCGGATCCGAGCAGGTGGCGATGGGCAGAGAGGCCCCTGCGAGCCACCCAGCAGAGCCAGCGTCTACTAACAACGAAGTAGAACCAGAAATTAGGGACCTATAACCGAAGGACGTTCCCTCTGCAATTCATGGAGCCCACTCGAGGCATGGAGCCCTGAAACGTCCCTCGGCTGGTGAGAAACACGGGGGACCAGAAGTCCCTGAAGCGGTGTGACACCCAGACCCATTCGCGCAGTGACCCCCTTCTGCCAGCGTCACAGGCTCAGGGAGCGGGACGCCAAGTGCTCTGTGCAGTCACAGCCGAGAAACCCGGGGAATCCGGGGGGAAAACACGCTTGGTGTTAGGGGGGTGGGCCGGGGGAGCCAGGGCTGTGGTGGGGACGCGCCTCCTGTCCTCACCGCCCGCCGGCCCTCCCTCCAGCGACCCACTTACAACAGCGGCAGCGAGGGTCCCCGCGCCTCGCTGAGCGGCTGCCACAGCGAATCAGCTTCAGAGGCCGAGGGCCCCGGGTGTCCCCGCCCTCCCGGGCACCGTGCAGACGGCACCCCCGCACGTGCGCGCGCGCATACACACACACGCTCGCACCCACACTCACACACGCTCGCACCCACACTCACACACGCTCGCACCCACATGCCCGCGCAGCCAAAGCAGCGCACGCCGCCATCTGTGCTCAGAGAAGGGACTGGGCTTCTCCAGAAGGCGAATGTCAGGCTCCTAGGAGGCCAGGTCTCTCCTCCCTCCCCGCCCGCCGGCCTCCTCCGTGCTGTCCTCTTGCGGGAGCACCAGAGTGCGGCAGAGGGTGAGGAGGGGGCAGCGCAGAGGGCAGGAGTGGAGGGCACACCAGGAACCACCCTGGGAGGGGGTTGAGGCCACTGAAAGAATGGGGGGCTGTCCAAGGAAGACGGGGCTGTGTGCGGGCTGTGAGACACAAACGGTCACCCCTGACATTTTCACACAAGCAGTGCCGCTCCCCGCGGACCACACACCAAAGGGAAGCGGGGCCGCAGGGTTCTGAAGGCTCCGCCACAAGTAAGCGTCCCGTGAGAGGGGAAGCCCTCGATGCCAGGAGGGCCCGGAGCTGGGGGTTCAGTCTGACGGGAAACCCAAGCCAGACCCGCAAACTGCCTGGTGGGAGGTGCCAGCGCCCTGGCCGGGAGCAGCCCTGGCAGCTGCGCCGGGATCGGATGAGGTGGAGGTAGGGACGCTGCGCACAGGACACAGACGTGCGCTGTGCGTGCCTGCCACCCGCGCCCCCGCTCCGAGGCTGCGCCGGCCCGCGCCTGGCGACTGTGCCCGTCCGAGCCCCACGCCCGGAGGCTCTCCGCTCTCGGGAACAAAACAAAACTTGGCGATGCTCTAACTCAGGGGACAAGTTTCACCAGATTTTGAAGCGGTGGAGTCAACAGCCTGTGCTCCCCGCTCACCAGGCAATCACATTAGAAATCACTGCAAAGGATAACTTTATAATGACTCTGGACCTAACATTTTTATAAAAACCTTCTAAATAAGAAGTGGGTGGAGTGGCGTAATGAGATTAGAAAGTAACTAGATCAATAGACTTGCAGCACATCAAACTTTGTGGCAAGTGACTACAGTAAAATTTAGGGGAAACTTATGGCCTTAGAAGCCTGTATTAGGAGCAAAGGGAGGTCAGTCATCAGTGAGTAAAAAATCCAACTTCATTTAGAAAATGGGGGGGGGGCACCTGGGCGGCTTAGTTGGTTAAGTGTCTGACTCTTGACTTCAGCTCAGGTCATGATCTCCTGGTTCATGAGTTCGAGCCCCATGTCACCACAGAGCCTGCTTGGGATTCTCTCTCTGCCTCTCTTTCTGCTCCTCCCCTGCTCTCTCCCTCTCTTTCTCTCTCTCTCTTTCAAAATAAATAAAGAAATGTTAATAAAAAAGAATTTAGAAAAAAACAAAGTATCCCCAGAAAGTAGAAAGAAGGTAATAACAGAATAGATGAAAAGTTAAGACAAGATATGAACCAATGGAGAAAATGAACAAAGATAAAATTTAGTTCTTCAAAAAAGGTCTAAAACTACAGAGCCCTCTGATGACGTTGACAAAGGAAAGAAATCGGGAAGGCACAGCCTACAGCAGGCAGCGGTGACGGCAGGACACACACACACACACACACACACACACGCCCCGGGCCCTGAGGGGGTATCTAGACTCCCACTCACGCCCAGCAGGTACCAGGGAGGCCGAGGGAGGGGCCCGGACCCCCGCTCCGTCTCGGTGAACAGGGTGCCCCGCACGGGGTCGGCAGAGTCCCGAGATTTACATTACATACAGAGGATCCTAACGCTACAGCCAACATTTCCAGGATACAAATAAAAATCATTTATTGTTCTAGAAACTAGGAAAATCTCAGCATGAAAAAAGGAAGAAAATCAACAAATGCTCAACACGGAGACAGAGGCGTCTGAATGGCCGTGGGGGCGCCCCGCCGGCTCTCATGGCCGCGCCTGCACCGAGTCTCTGAAGCTCCACAAGAAACAGGAGATACGCAGAACAACCAGCAAACCACCGAGAATCAGGCAAAATGAAACAGTGGATCTCAGTATCTCTATAGCCATTAAAGAAACTGAATTTGTAATAAAAACTCCTGAAAAAGAAATCTTCAGGCCCAGATGGTTTCACTGGAGAACCTTCACATTTAAAGGAGGAGGAGGACCGACCTTAGTCTTTTAGAGGAAACGGGAGGATCTTCCCAGCTCGGTTCCTGAGGCCCCCATCACCCCGAGGCCAACACCCGGGATCGAGGCAGGACAGGAAATTTATCGAGCAATTTGCCTTATGAGCATAGACATGAATAAACGAAAAGAAATGTTTATAACTGGCAAAATGCACCCGGCGATGCATGGAAGACTTACACACCGACACAACAGGATGCACCCAGGTATGCCAAGCCGGCTCCGTGCAAAAAACATCAATCAGTATGACCCACCACACGTATGCACGAGAGCGTCAAAACCGTCTGGTCGAACTAACTGATAAACAGCATTTAACGAAATTCAACGCCTCTTCACAATAAGAAATACCAGTGAGTTAAAGATATAGGGAAAGTCCCTCAACCCGACAAACAGCATCTACACACAGCTCACATCGGAGCTAACGGCGACAGGCTGGACGCGTCCCCTCCGGCCGGGAACCAGGCAAGGCTGTCCACTGGGACTTCCAGCCACGGTCAGAGGCAAGAACAACAAACCAGAGACCTAGCCCAGAAAAGAAGGAATAAAACTATCCCTCTTCGCAGATGGCAATTTTCTACCCAGAAAATGTCTGGGAATCTACAAAACAGAACAACCCCCCGAGCGCTAATCCCTGAGTTCAGAAAGGCAGACTGTCAGAGGAGTTCACGAAAATCAGCTGCATTTCTAGATACTAACGGCGAACCCGCAAACACCAAAATCTAAAACACAGTATCATTTAAAATCATTCCAAATAAAATGAAATATTTAATAATACACTCAGCACGCATAGGATCTGTATGCTGAGAACTGTGAAATGCTGATGAAATAGATTTTACAAAACCAAAATTTTTTTTGTGCACGTTTTTTGTAGATACAGACAGGCTTATTCTGAAATCTATAAGGAAAGGTGCAGACCCTGGAGCAGCTTTAATCTTGGAGGAGGGGCGCCAGGGGGGCTCAGTCAGTTAAGTGTTTGACTTCACTCAGGTCATGATCTCATGGTTCGTGGGTTTGAGCCCCGCGTTGGGCCCTGTGCTGACAGCTCAGAGCCTGGAGCCTGCTTCAGATTCTGTGTCTCCCTCTCTCTCTCTGTTCCTCTCCTGCTTGCACTCTATCTCTCTTGCTTTCAAAAATAAACATTAAAAAATTTTTTTTAATCTTGGAGGATACGAAAGAATAAAGCAAAAAGAATCACTCCATGCAATAATAAGTCTTACTTGGTAACTACGGTCTTCATGAGACAGGCGCTTTAACCAGCTAAGCCATAGAGCCACCCAGTAACTACAGTATTCAAAATGGTATGGACCCACAGAATAGAACAGAGAACCTAGATAGAAGCCCACCCAAACACGCCCAACTGATTTCTGACAAGGTGGAAAAACGATTCAATGGTGAAAGGTAGTCTTTTCAACGAGTGGTCCTGGGACAACCGGACAAGCGATAAAATGAACCTCGATCTTGGTCTCACCATTTACACAAACCTTAACTCACAATGGATCACAGACTTAGAAATAAAACAAGAAACTAAAACTTTTAGGAAAAAATCATAGGAGAAAAATCTTCAGAATCTAGCAGAGTTCTCTTGACACAGACGGCATAATCTATGAATGAAAACATCAATAAATTGGACTTAATGAAAATTCAAACCTTTTGCTATGGAAAATCCCCCATTAAGAGAACAAATAGACAAGTTATAAACTCGGAAAATATCTGAAAACCACATATTCAACAAAAGACTAGCATACAGAATATATAAAGATATTCAAAACTCAATAACATTAAAAAAAATCAATTAGAAAATGGCAATACAGGCCTGCCCCAAGATACAAGAAAAATTTCAAATAAACAACCTAACCTTGCACCTAAAAGAGCTAAAAAAACAACAACAAATAAAACCTAACGCCAGCAGAAGGAAGGAAATAATACAGATCAGAGCAGAAATAAGTGATGCAGAAACTAAAAAAAAACCAATAGACCAGATCAATGAAACCAGGAGCTGGTTCTTTGAAAAAAATCAATAAAATTGATAAACCTCTAGCCAGATATACCAAGAGAAAAGAGATAGGATTCAAATTAATAAAATCACAACCAACACCATAGAAATAACAAACAATCCTAAGAGAATATTATGAAAAACTACATGCCAACAAATTAGACAACCTGGAAGAAATGAATAAATTCCTAAAAATATATAAACTACCAAAACTGAAGCAGGAAGAAACAGAAAATTTGATCAGACCCATAACCAGCAAAGAAACCAAGTCAGAAATAAAATTTAAATATAAAATAAAAGTCAGTTAAGCATCAAATCTTGATTTCGGCTCAGGTCATGATCTCACGGTCATGGGATCAAGCCCCACGACAGGGCTTGGGATCATGTCTCACCCTCTCCCTCCGTCTGCCCCCCCCCCCCCGGTTTGCATGCATATGTGTGCATACTCCCTCTCTCTCTCTCTCTCTTTCTCTCAAAAACAAAACAATAACCACCCGACAAACAAAAGTCCAGGACCAGATGGCTTCACAGGCAAATCTTACCAAACATTTAGAGGAGAGTTAATGCTATTCTTCTCAAACTATTCCAAACAATAGAAAAGGAAGGGAAACTTCCAAATTCATTCTATGAGGCCAGCATTACCCTGATACCTAAACCAGATAAAGACACCACTCAAAAAGAGAACTATAAGCCAACGTCCCTGATGAACATAGATGGAAAAACTCTTAATAAAATACTAACAACCCCAATTCAACAATAAATTTAAAAAGTCACTCACCACAATTAGGTGGGATTTATTCCTGGGTTGCAAAGGTGGTTCAGTTATTTGCAAATCAATCAACGTGATACATCACATCAATAAGAGAAAGGATAAGAACCATATGGTCATTTCATAGACACAGAAAAAGCATTTGACAAAGTACAACATCCATTCATGATCAAAACCCTCAACAAAGTAGGTTTAGAGGGAACATAATGAAGACCGTCTATGGAGAAACCCGCAGCTAACATCACCCTCAGTGGCGAAAAACTGAGAGTCTTAGGGTCAGGGACACGACAGGGCTGTCCGCTCTCACTGCCAGTGTTCAACACAGTCCTGGAAGTCCTGGCATCAGCAGCCAGACAAGAAGAAGAAATACAAGGCATCCAAATCGATAAGGAAGAAGTCAAACTTTCACTATTTGCAGATGACATGATACTATATACAGAAAACCCAAAAGGCTCTACCAAAAAACACAGAAGAAAAAACACTACAACTGCTAAATGAATTCAGTTAAGTCGCAGGATATAAAATCACTATACATAAATAAGTTGCATTTCTATACACCAATAAGGAAGCAGCAGAAAGAGAAATTCTGAAAACAATCCCATTTACAACTGCACCAAAAATTATAAGATATCTAAGAATAAACCTAACCAAAGAGGTGAAAGACCTGTACTCTGAAAACTATAGAACATTGATGAAAGAAATTGAAGGAGACACAAAGAAATGGAAAGGCATTCCATGCTTCTGTATTGGAAGAACAAATATTCTTAAAACATCTATCGAAAGTAATCTACACATTTAATGCAATCCCAATCAAAATACCAATATCATTTTTCACAGAACTAGAACAAACAATCCTAAAATTTGTATGGAACCACAAAAGACCCCAAATAACCTTTAAACAGCAAAGCAAAGCTGAAGGCATCACAATTCTGGAATTCAAGTTATATTACAAAGCTGTAGTCATCAAAAGAGTATGGTGTTGGCACGAAAACAGACACATAGAGCAACAGAACAGAGTAGAAAAACCCAGGAATGAACCTATATGGTCAATGAATCTTCAACAAAGCAGGAAAGAATACCCAATCGTAAAAGTCCAGTCTCTTCAACAAATGGTGTTGGGAAAACTGGACAGCAACATGCAAAAGAATGAAATTAGGCCACTTTCTTATACCATACACCGAAATCAATTCAAAATGGTTTAATGACCTAAATGTGAGATCTGAAGCGATAAAAATCCCAGAAGAGAACATAGGCAGAAACTTCTCTGACATCAGCCATAACAACATTTTTCTAGATATGTCCCTTGAGGCAAGGGAAGCAAAAACAAAATTAAACTACTGATTACATCAAAATAGAGAGCTTCTGCACAGCGAAGGAAACACTGAACAAAACTAAAGGCAGCCCACAGAACAGGAGACGGTATTTGCAAATCATATATCTGATAAAGGGTTCGTATCCAAAATCTATAAAGAACTGATCAAACTCAACACCCAAACAACAACCCAGTGAAGAAACGGGCAGAAGACATGAACAGACACTTCTCCAAAGAGGACATCCAGACGGCCTACAGGCACATGAAACGATGCTCAGCGTCACTCATCATCAGAGAAACACAAAACAAACCCACAGTGTGATACCACCTCACGCCTGTCAGAACAGCTAAAACTAACAAATCGGGAAACAGCAGATGCTGGCGGGGATGCGGAGAAAGGGGACCCTGCCGGTGGAAACGCAAACTGGTGCAGCCACTCGAGTCTGGAGGTTCCTCCAAAAGTTAAACATAGAACCTTATGATCCAGCAATCACACTACGGAGACTTACCGAGGAGTACAAGAACCCCAATTCAAAGGGATTCGTGCACCCCGGTGTTCACAGCAGTGTTGTTCACAGCGGCCAGACCGTGGAAGCAGCCCACACGCCCCTCGGCTGGTGAGTGGCTGAGAGGTGGTGTGCTCACATGATGAAATATTATCCAGCAATAAAAAAGCGTGAAATCTTGCCATTTGCAACGGCACGGATGGAGCTAGAGAGTACAATGCTAAGTGAAAAAAGTTAGAGAAAGACAAATGCCGTATCATGTCACTCATATGTGGAATTTAAGGAACAAAACAAGAAAAGGGGAAAAATTAGAGACAAAGCAAGAAACAGACCCTGAATTACAGAGAACAGATGTGCACCAGAGAGGAGATGGGTGGAGGGACGGGTGGGATTAAAAAACTCAGTTAGAAATAAGCAAAATAGACATATCCCCAAAGAAAATAAACGGATAAAAAATAAGCACATGAAAATATTGTTCAACATGGGGAGCTATTAGGGAAATGCCAGTTAAGACCACAACCAAACCGTCACGACACACCCACACAGACAGCTCTGAAAACTAGTGACCGTACCAAGCGCTGGCCAGGGCGTGCAGAGACTGGGCGGCCCCTGCGTTTCTGTCGAAGTGTGAGATGGCATAGCCGCTCTGGAAAAATCATTTTTCATAAAATGGAAAATGCACTCACTATGGACTCAGCCACTGCACTCTTGGGGTTTACGCCGGAGCCCGAGAAGCACGCGGACGCGGAAGCCTGTGCTCACACCGCGGCTTTGTTTTCCATCGCCCAGAACAGAACCGGCCCGATGGCCTCCGACGGGCGGGTGGTGAGACTGCGGTCCACCCAACACCGCGGAACGCTGCCCGGTAAGAAAAAGGAATGAGCCACTGACACACACACACACACACACACACACACACACACGCCAGCGGGGATGGCTCTGCAGGGCCTGGTGCGGAGTGAAAAAAGCCAATGTTACAAGGTTGCAAACTGTCCGACTCCATTTATGTAACATTTTGAAATGACATAATTATAAAGACTGAAAACTCATTATTGGTTTCCAGGGTCAGGGCTGGGGGGAGGGTGACTATTTAAGGGCCTCCAAGGCAGCTCCCCAGTGGTGGCGAAGGGGGCGGGTCTCTATCCCAGACTGGGGAGGGGAGGGGGAATGCGAGCCTGTGCATGGGGTCAAACCGCAGGGAACCACGACTACTACGCACCCGCTCCTGCTGCTGTCACTGCCGCTGCTGTCACCCCTGCCACAGTTACCGTTCCCGCTGTCACAACCGCCACCGCCACCACTGCCATTGCCGCTGCGGCCGGCGTGACCACCACCACTGCCACTGCCGTGGCTCCTGCTCCCACCCTGCATCACTGTCTCCATGACTCCTGCTACCGTTACTATCGCTGGCACTGCTGTGACCACGACTACCATCACTACTACTGTCACTACCCCTGCCCCTGTCAGTTTGGGGTTATCCCTGGTCCTGTCGCCTTGGCCACTGCTGTCACTACTGTCACTCCCCCTACTACCACTGTGCGCACGACTGAGTGCAGGTGAAAAGTGGTGAAACTGGCCTCGCGTTTGCAGTCCAATTAGCAGCACTGCATCAGCGTTGTCTTCCCAGTTCTGATCCTGTACGTGGTCATGTAAGATGTTCCCACTGGGAGAGGCTGGGTGAATGTTCTAGGAGACTGTACTATTTTTGCTGCTTCCTAGGAGTCTGTGGTTATTTCAAAATAAAAGTTAAAAATAATGTTACAGCAAAGCTGAAAGAAAGCCCAGAGAGATTCTAAAATAAAAAGCTACAATACCTAAAGTTTCAAACTCAGTCTGTTTAACCACAGAACCGTGTAGAACTGAAGAGAACTCACGAGCTGAAAACGAAGCCCCAGGAGATGGTCTGAAATGTACGACACAAAGAAACAGACGGGAAGCGCGAGAGGCGGGAGGCCGCACACACGGCTCAGGCGGCTGACCCACTTCCAGCCGGGCTCCGAGGAGGGAGGGGCTCCGAGACTCCTGCCCCAGAGAGGGAGCTGCTGAGGGACCCAGGGTCCGCGCCTTCGGGGACGTGTGCAATCCTGAGCCGGATTTACAGAGGAACGCACACCAGTCACATCATAATACAATCTCAAGACAACAAAGACAAAGAAGAGGTCTTAAAATCAAAGAAATAAATGAGTGAAACCGAAGGCTTCCTTTTCAGCAATAAGCAGGGTCGCCAGACAGAACCGAATCAGAGCTACGGTGTGCGAGCAAATCACTGTCCACTTAGAGCTCCTCACTACACAGATGCATCCTTCACAAGGGAAGGTGACTGAGGGCATCTCCAGGGGAGGATGGGCACACCTTGAGCGGGCAAAGGATGCTGTTGGGGCAGAAGGAAAATGCTCAGAAAGAATACTGGATTTGCAGGAAGAAATAATACAATAAAAATTATAAAAATATGCACATAAGGAAATGAATATCAACCATGTAGGACAATAATAATGATTTGTTATTTATTTAATTAGTTATCAAGTCTCCTGGGACTTAAATATATACGAAAATTCACTACCATGGTCATGGCAACAGGTTATTTTTTATTTTAATTTTCTGAATTTTTTCAAAATTCCCAGATAAGGCAACAAGATTAACAAAGAAACCCCCCGAGACCTCTTCAGTAGAACCAGATGTCAAGGAATCTGTCAGATTCCAAGAATGGGGGTGGGTGTGGCCAGAACACAGCAGGGTCCCCGTGAGTCACCAGATGCACAGTGTTAGTAAATAGACACTAAGTGGGGACAGTCCCCTGAGCCACAGAACTCAGGAATCCCCCACAGACGTTAACACCCTCCACGAAGAAATAGAGACTCACAGCAAGTGGGAACCTAGGTGAATAGTCTGAGAGCAAACGGAGAAACTCCAGAGCCCGCAAGTTCCGGGCGAGGGAAGATAGCGAAGGAAAGGAGGGAGGGAGGGAGGAGGGAGGGAGGGAGACAGGGAGAAGGGAGCATTGGGAGCTTGTAGGAAACTGGAACCGTGCTGAGGGCGCCAAGTCCCCAGTGATCTCAGAAATATATATCACTATTCTCTTCTGGACGAGCGCCGTCCGGAATTAGAACATCTCAGAGTGAAATGACAAGAAAACAGCAAGATACCAAAAGATGGCTGACAGAGCGAGGAATGAACGAGAATATTTTCCAGAAGTGAGAAGCAGAAATAAACAGACGCGCAGAGAGCGTGGAAGGCCCAGGAAACAGCGCAGACAACAGAAACAAGGAGACCAAATGAGACTGGTGTGTAGGAAGAAGAGTCAGGAAAACATGACAGACACAACACACGGGCAGGACCGAGCCAGCGTACATATGTGTAAGTGCCACCCCTTGCATCGTCATGCAAACGAGTGTACATTCCAGAAACGCCCCCAGAAATGAGAGCCTGAATCTACTTCGTGGCTGGTGCTCCTGAAAATTCAGGCCTGAGCAATAGCAGCAGGACGCAGGTTAGGGAAACGGTTAGCTGGTGGGGGTGAAGTCTCCGGGGGCATCCAAAGCAAGAGGTCCCACGTGCTTACGACGAAAAGAACGCCGAGGGAGGTCAGACTTTTCAACAGCAATCAGAAGTGAAGCAGCCTTTTTAAGACACTAAAGTGAAAAAAATATAAACCAAACCACTCGATGCAGCTACAGTACACTTGCGCTGTGCAGGCCACAGGTACAGAGACACGCATGTGCGGGAGCGCGGGGGTGTCTTCCCGGTGGAGAGTGTCTAGAATCAGTTCTGCGAAGAGCCTGACCTACGGCGGGTTCGGCCAACCACAAAACACGCAGAGAAAACTTGTCATAAGATACATGGCAACGAGCAGCAGATATATTTAACTCTAGCGCTGACTAAATGACGCAATTAATGGTGAATGACGCAAAATAACGTACAAATGTTACATGTGCCGGAGATAAAGAATTGATAAGGCTAATAAAGTAGGAGAAGAGGTGAGAGAGTAAAGGGGGGAGCCTGACAGCCACCAAGAGGGGGTGACCTGGCAGCACGTGAAACAGATGCTTGGGGGGTGTGTCCGGGGGGGGGACAGTGAGAGGCTTCCCGCTACGCATAACGCTCCTCACGAGAGCACGCACATGTGCGCGCACACACACACGAAGAGAAAAAAGAAAGAAAAGAGGGATTTTTGTGAATTATACCAACAGAGAAAAGTATGAGTCAAGAAAAAATATATTTTCCTAAAAATCAAAAGAAATCTGTATATATTTGTATATTTATTTTATGTATAAATATATATGTTTACTTATATTTTTAAAAAATGAAGATAAAAAGAATTAAAAGCAACTTACTTGGGAAGGGTGGGAACTGTGTAGAAGGAAGGGTGGACGTAAGATTTTCTGAATAGAATGCAATAAGTTTTTAATTTAGAATCATAAAAAAATAAGAATTTTTTTAATCTTTAAAAGGTAAAAAAAAATCTAAGTATACACGAAGTTGGCGATAACCACACAGAGAGAAGAATTGTGGCAGCTGTCCCTAAAACACAGGAGTCTGGCTGGCTACCCTGAGAGGGAGGCAGAGGTGCAAGGAAATACGCCAGCCTTGACTAGTCCTTTGTTGGCACCTATAATATTCCAAATCCAGTACATTTAGGACAAAACAAATAAGTCATAATGCTGACAAGACAAAAGAGAAACAAAACCACAACTTAAAAATTTTAGCAGCCGCTCTGGAAAACAGTGTGGAGGTTCCTCAAAAAACTATCAGTAGACTCCCCTATGACCCAGCAATAGCACTGCTGGGGATCTACCCAAGGGACACAGAAGTGCTGATGCACAGGGGCACATGTACCCCAGTGTTCATAGCGGCACTTTCTACAGTAGCCAAATCCTGGAAAGAGCCTAAATGGACTCTCTGTGTGGTCTCCCCCGTGGGGCGGCCAGGCCTGGGCTGCCGATCGGGACGCCCGGGTACCACACGCGGAGCCCCGGGCCCACCGGCCGTCTCGCCGGCCTTGCCGGCAGCTGTGCCGGCTCTGTCTCTGCCCCAGGCCAGGGAGTGTGGCCAAAACTCTCGCAGGGAAAACGCTGCTACGCTGTCCAGACTGGTCTGCACGCGCTGGGGTTCAGGCCACACCCGCTAACGAGTGTGAGCACAGGCCCTGGTGGCCAGACCAACGGCCACCACACCCGCAAGGCCCCGAGTCTCTGGGCTTGGGCCCAGTGATGGCGTCTCTGCCCTTGGTGTCCCAGATGCACGTGGGCTGAGAAGAGCCGCCCCAAGTCAGCAGGGTCACGGCCCGGCAGTGCGAGCCCCCTCGGGAGGCCGGGGTGAGGGGCGCCGGCGGCATCTGGGCGCCGCCAGGACCCCCCCGGCGCACGGGCAGTGGGCGCCTCGGCCAAAGGGCACAGCCCAGCCTGGGCGTTGTGGGGTTTCGGGTGGGGCGTCCTGCGGGAGGACCGCGAGT
Organism: Helogale parvula; assembly: GCA_004023845.1. Taxonomy (NCBI): domain Eukaryota; kingdom Metazoa; phylum Chordata; class Mammalia; order Carnivora; family Herpestidae; genus Helogale; species Helogale parvula. The sequence continues at coordinate 9,207 of PJEM01017165.1, read as the reverse complement.
GGGCTGGCGTGGGGCTGGCGTCCGGCAGAACTCACTGGCGGGTGGAGAGCCGCATTCCCACAGCCGGCTGCGGCCCCGCTCCAGCTGCTGGCCTGGGCAGACGTGCCCCTACCAGCCCCCACGATGGCTACTTTCTCCCAAGTGCCCCTCACCAGAACCTCTGTGGCGCCGAGAGAGGAGGGCAGGCCCGGGGGCGTGGCTGGTGACCGCAGGCCACACTTGTGTCTCCCTCTGAGCCGGGCAGGTGGAGTCTGTGAGGGGCCCCGAGCCGACGGCCGCGCTCCGGCTGGCCTCTGTGCGCCGCCCGGCCCTCCCGCGCAGGTGCCGGCACACTGGGCTCTCAGGCGGCGCTCCGGGTGCCCTGTGACCGTGCACGGCACCCCCCGACCTGCTCTGCGCCTCCTGAAGGAAACCTTCGCAGCGGCTGTCCCTCAGACCACGCTAGGAAGGACCATGTCTGGTTTTTAAAAACAGGATTTTCTCTGGAGTCCGTGGCCCATTTTGCTCCCAGTTTTCTCTCCGTCTGCAAAGTTCTGGAGACGCTGCTGCTTCAGGCTCTGCCCACAAGGGCCCTTGCTCAGCCTGCAGGACTCTGTGACCGAGGGAAGGACAGGGCTGCTGGGGGCGCTCCGCAGAGGCGCTGTCAGGCACGCGCGTCCTTAGCAGACACTAAATAGACCGTGCTGGAGGGCCGCCAAGAGCCGGGCCCCAGAGCTGTCACCCCTGCCCGCCGACTGGACCACGGCCAGCGCCCGGCAGGCCGCGTGACCAGGGAAGAGACGTCCAGCTTAGCACAGAGTCCGCCTGACAGGAAAGCAAAGCATGCCCGTCCTTAGCGGTGACTTGGTGCCTACGCCTGGCGAGCGGCACGTGGCCAGTGCCGTGACGTGGGGGTCACGCTCCCGATGCGCCCGGACCAGCTGGCCCAGGGAAAGAAACCTCAGCGGGGTCCTCACCACCTCCCTCCATCCTGGGGACCAGGGCCTCAGGTCTCCCCAGGGGAACAGGCGGCGTAACGACCACCAACCGCTGAGAGCCGGGGACGTGGGTCCGCCTCTGCAGAGGGCGGTGATGGTCCCCACCCCCTCTGCTCACTGACCATGTCCTGGCACAGCCTGGCCCTTCCCTGCATGTGGGCTTTCACTCTGGTGACCAGACAGAGTCACCACCTGGTGTGAGCTGACTGGTCCACATGGTCTGAGTTTGTTTCCAACATTTAAAAATCAGGTTTCATATTCAGATCTCACTTTCCGACTTGAAACAGGGAGCAGAAGTCCTGCAGCCCCGCCATGCGCCAGGCGCTCCCAGCCCCCTGGGGCGGCTTCCTGCTCAGGGGCCCCGGCCGGCCGTGCCCAGGCCGCCTGCCCGCGCTCCGCACGCCTCTGCCCTGCACCTCCGTCCCCACGTGTTGCGTTCACGCCGCTGGCCATACACGCCAGGCTTTGGCACCCTAGTTGTGAGTCCTTGTGAGTCCTGGAGAAAGAGACACGGCTCCTGCAAAGAGCAGCTCTGGCCCCGGGCCGCCTCCCTCTCCTGGCTCGTCTCCCAGCTCGGGCCGTGGCGGAACCCGACAGTCTGGTTGAATGAGCTGTCAGAGGCCTGAGTGAAAAGTAAAAAAAAAAAAAAAAGAGGACCGAGCCTGGCACATACAGGCAGCAGTTTTACTGCGTTGTTTAAAGTTTTAAGGCTGTGGCATCAGGCGGCCTGGAAAGTAACCGGCCTGGAGGCATTTCCTTCTCTAGAAAAATGTCCTTCATTGGACCGACGATCTAAGGGTTTTTCCAGCCTTCGACCCTGTGACACTAGTTCACAAGAGAACTGCACGCACATTACGAACGTCGAAGGTAGGTGACAACTATTCACGGGCGATGACCTCACTATTTTAGCCGCAGAACGGCAGCCCCAGGCACGGGCCACGGCGGACACGCGGAGGGCCTCAAAGCCCCTTGGTCTCTGTCTGCGGGACGGGGCGGCCGCTCTGGCCGGCGCACGCAAGGCCTGGGAGAGAGTCTGGGCAGCACGCGCCGGCACGCCGCCCCATCGTGAGCCCCGCTGGCCTGAGTTCCCGTTAGGCTCCATCAGGCCTGTTAGATTCTCCTCCTGTCCCCAGAGTCCTCGATGGCATGAGAAAGCTACGGACAGCCGGGGGTCACGACTTGCCCTGGACCGTGACACATGCCAGGGGTTCGAGCCAGGGTCTCCGCAAGGCTGAAGGTGGCTGAGCCCCGGACCCGAAGTCCTGATGGACCATCATGTCCCCAAGCTTGTGCGACGAGGTACCAGGCAGGGTGAGCAGCTGAGGTTCCTTAGAAAATTCTGCTTTGAATTCCGCCCTGTCTCCAGGCAGACTTTCAGCGACTGACCCACGGTCTGTATCCACAGCAAACACTCTTATTTGCCTTAAAAGGATTTTGTAAGCGGGAGGACCTAGACAAGGTCAACTTGCTCCTCGGTTCTGCCGACTGCAGAATGGAAGGCGACTGCAGAATGTGCTCAGCCCTCCCCTTCCCTGAACAGACCTCACAGAGGAAAACACAGGCCCCGTCTCTGGGGCAGAGCTGGGCGCTTGGCACTCTGGGGCGTGTTGGCCTCGTGGGCCACGGGCCACACAGCGTTTGGCCAGAGCCAAGAGGACCAGCGGGCTGTGCGCTCCGGAAAGGCCCAGCCGGGCATGCACCAACAGCTCTTCCAGCAGCGACGGAAACGTCCACGGTTCGCGCCGCAGGGATGAGTGGAAAGTGGGCCGGGACCGTGAGACGGGCTCCTGGACCCCGTGGGATGGGCCCTGACCCCGGGGGGGCCCGTGTGACGGGAGGGTTTGTCACAAAGGGGCAGCCCCCCATCACCTGCACAGACTCCTCCGGACACCACCCTCCGTTCGGGGCTGAGCGGCAGCGCCCGGGCTGCAGGGAGGCCGGGGGGAGGGGTCCTCAGTCCCAGGAGGAGGCAGTGGGGAGGGGGGCCAGGATGTCTGGGTGGCAGCGGAGAGGGCCAGGGAAGGTGGGGGGCAGCCGAGGAGGCTCCACGGATTCTGGAACCACAGTGATGAGAGCAGGTGGTGATTAAGCTCCTTTGATTCCTTTCCCTTTGGTTCAGCCTGCTCGTGAAATATTTGCAGCATCTTAACGGTAGCTTGTACAAGTTATTATTATGCCACACTCCCAGGTCATTAATTATGTTGTTTCATTAAAAATATGACTTCCATAACTGTCACAGGACAGGGACTTCATTTCACAGGCTGGGAGCCGCTCCCGCCCCGGGGCCTCTCAGGCCATCCTGCCCCCCCACCCCCCACCCTGCACTCTCCCCCAGCGAGGGCTCCAGCCCCAGAACGCCCCCAGCAGCGCAGCCTGGAGGTCCCCGCCCCGCCTTCCTGTCCCCTCCGCCCCACGCTGGTGCCCTTGGTGCCGGTGGGCCTGCACAGCTCCTCTCGGAGCGTGGTGACAAGCCTGCTTGTGCTGCTGCAGAGGCTTTGGTAAAGCCGTGTGTTCCAGAACCTTCAGGGAGGGGTGCTCGGAGAAGCAGCGGGGAGAGGAGGTACCTGGAGTCCGCATGAAAAGCGGGGCTCCGGTGGGGAGCTCTGATGAGCTGGCATCGCTTCGGGGACAGCTGGTGGCCCAGGCTGCAGGGTCCCAATGGCCCACATTCACAAAGTTGCTTCAGGGCCGTGGGTGGCGTGGGGGAACTGTCTGTCCCCCAGCCCCAACGGAGTGCTGATCTGAGCCCCGGAGATGGCGTGAACCACAGCAGGGTTCAGGGGCGGCGCAGCCAGAAAGAGCCCAGGGGCGCTGACGGTCCAGAGCTCGGGTCAGCGCCTGGGGCTGGAGCCCCACGCTTGCCCGGAGACGCCTCCTTCCTGGAGCACAGGGGACGCACTACTGCTGCGCAGACGGGCACAGACGGGGGCCCAAGACAACCGGAGGCTGCGCAGCAACCAGACGCACCAGAGGCCAGAGCTGGGGAGCCTGACGCAAGCCCGTGGGGCCTGGCTTGTCCTTCCCCCACCAACCAGCACCACGGGAGGTCTGCCCTCCGCTCGTGGCTTCCTGCCCACGGCCCGAGATACAGCTCCGCCGCCACCTCCCTGGCCCCCAGCAGCCTCGCAGACCGCCACCCCTGCAGTCAGCACGCAGAGGCCGGCTCTCTGCTCACCTGCCCCTCCTCTAGGCTGACGGCAGCACGTCCCCACCGCCTATGGTAACTCCGAGCCGGGAGTAGAGCCATAATGCACTCATCCTGGATGAGTGAGAAGATAAGATGAGCCGGGTGCGCCCTGACAGCGGGGTGCGGCCCCTACAGTGTCCCCCACAGGCCACGGGCAGCCACGTGGCTGGTAAGGAGCACACCTCTGGACCCTCTCTTCGTGGCCGCTCGACGTGCCCTGGGACCCCCAGGGTGCCCTGAGCAGGGCCGTCACTCCCTTGGGCAGAGGCGGAGCTGGGGGAGGGGCTCTGCACCCGCAGGCAAGGCCAGCATCAAGCAGGGCTAACAGGGGCCGGCAGCCTCCCCGGGTCACACACGCGATGCCCTGCCCCGTCCCAGTGCTGCCACACGCACACGCAGACAGCCTTGCGGCCGGAGGCCGAGGGCCTGCTCGGCGGAGGTGGCCGGGCCCCAGCACAGGAGCTCAGAAACGATGGGGGCTGGAGGGCGGGGAGGGCAGATGGATTCTCTCCACGCGCCAGGCTGACATCGCGCCTTCCGGCCAGCGGGCCTGTGAGTGCTCCATGCAGCCCGGCCCCCCTCGGGCTCACCCTACTTCCTGTCCCTCCGTGTCTTGCTCGCCGTGCACTGTCTCTACCCAACCAAAGGGGAGCGGAGGCGGTGCGGTCACTTCTCTGCCCCGGTGACAAACATCCCACTGATGTCCAGGGGCACCGCAGCTGACCCACGACTGGTGGCCCAGGTGGCTTGTGTGGGCCATGGAAACGGGGGACTCATGGGGACCACAGCGCAGCCCAGGCCATGCTGACCATTACGGAAGTCTCTGGGGGGCGGGGAAACCCCCACAGCAGTGGGCAGGAGTGACGTCAGAGGAGGGGATGACCGGGGCACCCAGATGACGGGCAGGGTCACTGCGCACAGGAGCAGAGGCTGACGATTTGCGGATGAGCCAGCAGTGGAAAGCAGGCTCAGGGGACACTCCTCATTGCAGACGCTGGGCTGGAGAAGGAACGAGGAGGAGAAGAAGGAAACCAGGGGGGAGTCAGAGAGGGCTGGTGCGAGCAGGGAAGGGGAGGGCAGAGGAGGCTGACGTCACGGAGGAGGGCGCAGGGTGCGGCCGCGGCCCCCACGGCCAGGTGGGCGGTGCTCAAAGCCCTTGGTCTCAAGGCTCCTTTGGTCTCATAAAAATCGGTGTGGACACCAACATGCTTGTGTGTGGGTCTTATCTACATGACTGCCTTATTAGAGACTAGACTGAGAGCTTCATTATTACTTCACTTGTAAGAATAATAATCAACCCAAGTTAATGAAAGTATTAATTTTATGAACAATAACTATATTTTTTAAAAAATTAATAAGAAGTGTTCCATTGCTTGACATGTGTCTGTCTCTTTTTTTTAATGTTTATTCATTTTTGAGAGACAGAGACAGAGCACAAGCAGGGGAGGGGCAGAGACAGAGGGAGACACAGAATCCGAAGCAGCTCCAGGCTCCGAACTGTCAGCACAGAGCCTGACGCGAGGCTCGAACTCATGAACCAGGAGATCATAACCTGAGCCGAAGTCGGACACTTAACCGACGGAGCCCTCCTGGCGCCCCTTTGTCAGTCTCTTTAATGCCTCAATGAAGAGAAGGCAATCGCATTCTCATATCTGCTTCTGCATTTAATCTGTTAGGGTACGTTCATTTTGGCTGAAATGCCGGTAACCCACTGGCCCCCAGACATGCAGCCGGAAAAGCGAGAGGCATTTCCGCAGCCTTTTCAGACAATGGGGGACTTTCCTCTTTGCCATGACACCAAACTCAGGGTGGTAATTGCTTACAGGTTAGAGGAGGAGTGTGGTCTGAAAGCCACACAGCCGCTTCAGAGAACTTCCCGAGCTGCGTGTAAAACTCTGGGGAAAAGCCATCGGCCAACCCTAGATTTTGAGGACAGCCTCTACCCGTGCGTGACTCCTATGTCGCGCAGTGACCGCTGGGGAGCGCGGGGCCAGTGAGCTATACAGGTCTTACAGACACCGACACAGCTTACTGCCCAGCGTAAAGAAAAACAATCCCATTTGTTCATATCGCCACCAGGCTCATCAGAAAATCTTCCGTCGTAGAGGCTGTGAGCAGCGCAGGGACCAATTTTGGCAAATCCTAATTTCTGCTCGAGGGCTCAAAGGTCATCATCGTTGGCAACAAACACCTCAGTGGCTTTCCCGGAAGCGACGGGCTAATGTCGGTCATTTCTGAGAAAACGTCTGCCAAATACCCGGTCTAAACGGCCGTCCACCAGTCCACGAGCGTGAAAGCACGCAGACAGCATGGAAATGTGTCCTGGTGACGGCGGGCAGCGCCCACGAGGGCGGCCCCAGCGCGCTTCTGGCTTCCCTCTCACCGCACACAGCGTTGAGGGCTCAGCGAGGAACTCCCGCTTCACCACGCACGTTGCTGAGAGAGTCTGGCTAAGGGACACATGGCCAGCGTGGAGCCTGCCATCGGCTCCGATGACACACAGTGAGGAGCCAAAGCCACAGCTCAGCGGGACTATGAAAACAGTCAGTTTGAGCTCACAGATCCCCTGAAAACGCCGCAGGGCGCTGCCAGGGGTCCACGGGCCGTGCTCTGAGGCCCACGGCAGCTGAGGATAAAACTGGGAATGCCTCTGAGTAACAGACGCTTGTTAGAACTCGACTTGGTCACGAGGATCTAAGGAGCGGGAGGCTGGCGCGCTTGGTCTGCGGCCGGCTGTGAGGAAGGCGGGTGCTCCCAGTGCTGGAGGCCCGACGCCCACGGCAAGGGGCTGGCAAGCCTGGCTCCTCCCGAGGCCTCTCTCCTGGGCGCGGAAGTGGCCATCTTCTCCGTGTGTCCTCACGTGGCCGTCCCTTGTGTGTGCTGGCATCCCGATCTCTTCTCGTCAAGACGCCAGCCCTCCTGGATCAGCCGCCCCATGACCTCATCTAACCCCCTAAAGGCCCCGTCTCCAGACACAGTCACATTGGGGGTTTGGGCTTCAGTCTATGAACGTGAGGGGAAAACAGGTCGGTCCACAACACCCCCTGTCCAGAGCGCTGATGAACACTCCAGCGGGAAGCGGGGCCGGGGCTGAAGGCTGGAGCTTCCCGACGCAGCGTCCGAGGCTCCGGGTGCCCGCAATTCAGTCTGGAGAGAGACGCGTCCCCGAAAGCGCTCGGGGTGTGGTCCGCAGGTGCAGCGTGCTCCGGCCAGAAGGCACAGTGGGTGCCACTCCGGCACAGGGGCCGATGAGGAGCAGGCCTGGGAGGGGCAGGCGCAGGCTGGGAAAGCGCCCCGGCCCTGGGGGGCACACCCTCCCCAAGGCCCTCTTCCCAGAGACCCCCGGAGAAGGGTGTGCTGACTGTGGAAATGCAGCCCGGCCCGGCATGCGGTCTGGCACAGACGTCTTACCGGCGGGCAGCAGTGCCCACGTGTGCCAACCAGCCGTGGCGCTTTCTCTCTACAGTGCGGAGGCCGGACGCGGGCCTGAGATCTTTCCTCTCTGGCCTCTTCCAGGAACGCTCACCCGCTCTGGAGGACAGCCAGGCGCAGGCCCTGGGGTCTCCTGCCCCAGCTCCAGCAGAAAGGGGGCGTGTTTGAGGCCTTGCGCACCGACCCCCGTGTCCAGCAGGGCCGACAGGGCGGTCAGCACCTCCTGGGGCCCGAGGTCTCCAAGTGAGAGGAGGCGGAGAGGGGGCAGCTGGGAAACAGGGAGAGGTCCCGGCCGAGCAGCCCTGTGCGGTCGCCTCCCCTCAGGCAGGGATCAGAGGCAGGGGAGTGGCCGGTCGTGAGCAGAGAGGCAAATGCTGAGACTGTGTTCTCCACTGCTCCTGTCCCCAGGCAGCAGGCCTGGCTGTCACGTCTCCGTGGGGGAGGTCTTCCCTGCACAGCTGTCCCGCTCTCTTCCTCCTGCTGCGATAGACAAACACTCCAGAGACCGGCTGCCCTGGGCCTGGGAAGTGGGAGGCGCCAGCGCGGAAAGGGCCTCGGCTGACCCAGATGACAAACACTGAACTCTGTGTGGCAGCCGCTGAGCCGTGAGGACTCTTCATTACTGTGGCTCCTCCGAGACCCTGAGGAGCCCCCCACCCCCCAGCGTGGTCCCCAGACCAGAGGCAGGAGCAGCGCGAGCTGCAGCCCGGCCTCCCCACTCAGTTGCTCAAATTCCCCTCTTTTTGTTGGCGTGAGTCTGTCTGTCATTTCCTCCACCCCTCTCATTTTAAACTTTCTGGATCATTCATCAACAGAATGTTACTAGGCTTGTCCAGGACCAAATCGGAGGTCTTTGGTTCCACAGGTTAATTGACGTATAATTGATGCACATAAAATTGCACGTATTTAAAGTATACAGTTTGAGTTTTTAAATTGCATTTATTGTGTTTTTCAGTACCAAAATTTTAATTTAGCTCCTCAGCAGAGAGGACGCACGGATGTCACACGTCATCAGGGAAAGGAGAGTGGCATCGACACCTGCACCCCCGCGCACCTGTGAGGACGGCCACACCCCGGGACACCGACAACACGGCTCGCTGGCAGGGACGCGGAGCGACAGGCGCGCTTGTCCCTGCTGGCGGGGGAGCAGAGCGGCGCGGCCGCCTGGCAGGACGGTTTGCGGGTTTCTGACAAAACTGAACGCGCTCTGACCACACAGCAGCTTCATTCACAACTGCCAGACCGCGGAAGCAACAAGGTGTCCTGCGGGAGGTGACGGGCAGACACGCCGCTGCCTCCAGACACCGGGACAGTGGTAGGCACTAAGAAGAAATGGCCATCAGCCATGAGGAGACACGGAGGACCCGCAAGTGATGTCGCTAAGTGACAGGTGCCGATCTGAAAGGGCGGGTCCTGGAGGGTTCTATCTGCGTGACGTTCCGGAAAAGCAGGACCACGGGGACGACAGGAAGCTTGGGGGTTGCCGGGGGTGGTGGGGGTGGGGCTGGGGGGTAAGTGGGTAGAAGACAGAGGCCTCCCGGGGCGGTGAGAACACTCCCTCCTCATTACAAGACTGTGATGGTGGACAGGTGTCATCACACATTTGTCCAA